>CM047479.1:148694736-148749227 GCA_026122505.1 Aldabrachelys gigantea
GATTGACTCATTCCCTGTAATCAATCCACCCTCCCCCTTTGATTACAGCTTGCTTAAGGAAATAAAGTCACTATCGTTTAAAAATCATGTATTCTTTATTAATTCATTATAAAAAGAGAGAGAGAACTGACAAAGTAGCCCGGGTGTGGTTTGGAAGGAGGATAGGAGGGAAGGAAAAGGCCACTAAAATTTTTTCAAAATAATGACAACCTTTTGGTTGGGCTGTTCACAGGGGTGGAGCGGGCAGGTGCATGGAGCCTCTCCCCATGCATTCTTACACATCTGGGTGAGGAGGATATGGAACATGGTGAGGGAGGAGGGTGGTTATACAGGGGCTGTAGTGGCACTCTGTGATCCTATTGCCGTTCCTGAAGCTCCACCAGATGCCGGAGCATGTCAGTTTGATCACGCAGCAGCCCCAGCATTGCATCATGCCTCTTCTGACCTTCCTGCTGCCACCTCTCATCTCGAGGATCCCTCCTGTCCTCACGTTCACTGGAATCTTTCCTGTAATTTGATACCACGTCCTTCCACTCATTCAGATGAGCTCTTTCATTGCAGGTCACTTCCATAATTTCCGAGAACATTTCATTTCACGTCTTTTTTTTTTCCACCGCCTTATCTGATATAGCCTTCGGGATGGAGTAGGGAGGCTTGAAAAATTTGCAGCTGCATGAGGAAGGAAAAAAGGGAGAGAAGTATTTAAAAAGATATATTTTACAGAACAATGCATATACTCTTTCATGGTGAACACTATTCACCTTACATACCACATGTGATTTCAGTACAAGGTCGCATTTTGGAACTTAATATTGAGCGCCTACGGCTCTGGTGTTACAGATCTCACAGATGCAGGTCCAGGCAGCAGAATTCAGCTTGCATGAGGCCATGGTAAGCCATTGTCTTTTGGCTTCTGCAGCCTTCATATACACAGTTCCCTCTTTCCCAAATACCAAGCAAAGCCCATTCAGTGCTGCTTCTTTCTTGTTAACATACAGCAGCAGAAACCACCCCCCGAACCAATTCTCTGGGATGACCGCTTTACCCCTCCCCCCACCGTGTGACTGGTATCATAGAAGATCACTGCTAAACACCCCCCTTCATCCCCCCACCGCGTGGCTACGAGCAGAGAAGATCCCTGCTTGCCAAACGCGAAAAAACTCAGCGCCAATCACCCCCCCGTTCCTCCTGCTTGGCTACCTGCAAGGAAGGATTTCTTTTAAGCAACAGGCAAACAGCCCAGTAGGAATGGCCATCTCTGTTCCCTTATTTCAATTCCTGAATTTCAACCAGGTTACCATGAACAATATCACTCTCCTGAGGATAACGCAACGAGATAAAGAAAGGATATTGTTTGAATGCCAGCAAACACCGGGACCATACGCAGCTAGGCTTTGTCATGCAATGATACGAGATTACTTGCTACATGCATGGCATGGTCAAGTGTCCTACCATGGAGGACGGAATAAGGCTGCCCTGCCCAGAAACTTTCTGCAAAGGTTTTTGGAGTACTTCCAGGAGAGCTTCATGGAGATGTCGCTGGAGGATTTCCGTTCCATCTCCAGACATGTTAACAGACTTTTCCAATAACTGTACTGGCCACGAATGCATCCCAAGTCCTCAGGGCAAATTCATCACTAAAAAACACTTGCTTTTAAACCATGTTTTATATTTACAAAGGTACACTCACCAGAGATACCTTCCATGGCTTCATTGTGTGGGATAGTGGCTTGGGAGGGCTGGGAGGGTAATTCCCTCAGGGTGAGAAAAAGCTCCTGGTTGTGGGGGAGAATGGAGTGCTGTGTGCTCTCTGCAAGCTCGTCCTCCTCTTCCTCCTCCTCATCTTCCCCATCCGCAGAATCCTCAGCCATGGCTGAGATTACCACCCCCACCCCGGAATCCACGGACAGGGGTGGGCTACTGGTGGCAGACCCCCCTAGAATTGCATGCAGCTCAGCATAGAAGCAGCATGTTTTCGGCCCTGCCTTGGACCTTCCGTTTGCTTCTTTATTTTCTGGTAGGCATATCTGAGCTCCTTAACTTTCACATGGCACTGTACTGAGTCCCTGGAGTGGCCTCTCTGCATCATGGGCTTGGAAATTTTTTCAAATGTTTTGTCAATTCGTCTTTTGGAACGGAATTCTGTTAGCATGGAATCCTCTCCCCATACAGCGATCAGATCCAATACCTCCCGTGTGGTCCATGCTGGAGCTCTTTTTCAATTCTCAGGAGACTGCATTGTTACCTGTGCTGATGAGCTCTGCATGGTCACCTGTGCTGGTGAGCGCTCCACGCTGGCCAAACAGGAAGTGAAATTCAAAAGTTCGCGGGCCTTTTCCTGTCTACCTGGCCAGTACATCCGAGTTCAGATGGCTTTCCAGAGTGGTCACAATGGTGCACTGTGGGATACCGCCCGGAGGCCAATACCGTCAAATTGTGGTCACACTAACCCTAATCCGACATGGCAATACCTTCACAAACTAAGTGTGTATAGAGAGAAATCCTGAGACTGGATGAGGCATCTAGGGAGAGACACTGGGGCTTGGGACAGATAGGACAACTCAAGACAAAGGTAAGTGTGAGAAACAGATCAGCTGAGGACCCCAGAGGGGAGGGACAGCGCAGAGAACAGGGGGGAATTCGGACTTGGCTGGGGAAGGCAGACATGAAATCTAGGACTGGCTTGGCAAGGAGACTGGGACTGTGGATGAGAAGCTTGAGGAGTGGAGACAGGAACTGTGTAGACAAGGAGAATGGGACTGTGACACAGAGCAAGGGGATGGGGAAGAGATAGGACTGGGACAGGGACAGCTTGGAGGGGATGAGGCGGAAGGGCTTAGGTTTGAGGGAACAGGGGAAGAAGGGTCTGTCACTACCCGAACACATATCTCTCCAGAGCCTGGAATGGAACCCAGTATCCCTGAGTTTTGCCATTCCTCTGCTGTCAGCAAATATCTGTCAACCCCCCCAACAAAATGTTTGGATCTCCCTTTAGTGCTCCTCCACAAAGAGGATGACAACCTACTACCACTGTCACTTATTCCATTAGCTCAAGTGGCAGTGGTTTCTGTTGTGGATCTAAAGGTTCCAACCCTGTTGATGACCCATGTGGGTGTCATAGGGTTGCCATCTTTCTAATGGCTGGTAATTGGATCGTCGATTCTCTATCCCCTTCCCTGCCTCTTCCTCCCAAGGCCACACCCTTCTCCACCTCTTCCACCAAGGCTCTGATCCTGCTCCACCTCTTTCTTTGAGGCCCATCCCCTTTTCTGCATCTTCCCCTCAAGGCCCTGTCTCCATCGATCACTCCTCCTCTTCCCTCGTCACTCGCTGGATCGTCTCAAGGAGCCTGCCTGCAGGTATGAAGCTGCCCTGGCTGAGCAGGGGCTGGCACAGATTGATGACCTGGTGCCTCCCCTCACCCCGTGGAAACCAGACTTTTGGTTCTGGTGCCATTTAGGTCCCTTTTCGGATGAGCTTACCTCTAGAAAACCAGGCACCTGGCAACCCTAAATGGCACCCGGACACAGAAGCTAAAGACAGAACTGTCCAGGTAAAATCAAGATGGGTGGCATCTGGAGGGTAGCAATATGATTCTGCATCTTGAAACTTCTGTTTTTTCAGTTTACTTTTTTAAAACCCTAGGAAATGATGCACAAAGTTTTACTTGTAGGACACATTAGCTTTGCAAAGTTGAGCAGTAAAAAACAAGGAAATGGGAAAATTAATGTTGTCTTTGCAACTTTATTTGACCCACTTTTATGTATGCATTAAGATATCATCTTTAATTACAAGACAACAAGGTATTTTCTCCATGAGACCCCTGCCTCATTCAGTGCACAGGATAGACAGGACAGGCATAGTTTGGGAGGATGCAGGGAGGCATTGGCAGAGGCAAGGCATGAGGGGGGCACGCAAGATCCGTGCAGGGAGAAGAGGGGCAGGATGGAGTCACTTCTTCCTGGGTCCTGGTGCATGATCATTTCCAGTAGAATGGTGAGTGCCTGCAGGGATGCAGGGGACAGTGGAGGGGGATGGGGCAGGAGACAGTGAGGAGAGGATGGGGGATGGGAAGGGGCATGGGGCAGGTGAAGGGGGATGGGATGGGGAAGAGAAGGAGATACAGAAATGAGAGAGGGGAGCAGAAGCCCAGCATGTGGTGTCCCCTCCGTAGCAGCAGCCTCAGCTGTGAGGCGGCTGCAACAGTCCCAGGAGGCACCAGACCAGCAACATTTCTGCAACAGCCGGTGCCGGAGTGGCTGCAGCTCCTAAACTCAGGTCCTTGCAGTAGACAGCAGCAGCTGGGGCTCACCCATTAAGCCATACTCTCCCCTCCAACACCGGCAGCCTAGAGACCAACTCCAGGCAGGAGGAGAGACATGGGTTCAGCATGTGTGTGTGTGTGTGTGTGTGTGTGTGTGTGTGTGTGTGTGTGTGTGTGTGTGTGTGTACACGCACATACTGTCTATCCCCCTCTGCCCCAAACATAGCAGTCAAACTACACCTATGCTAGACAGTGCTGCTCTGAATCAGGGTTGTGGCGTGAGGGAAGCTCCTCTATGTAGGACCCCTGCCTCATTGGTTGCAGAAACTGTGAAGAGGATTGCAGAAAGAGAAAGGAGGGTCTCTTGTTAACACAGTTGAATGCTGCCCTGGGGAATTGGATTCTATCCCTGCCTCTGCCACAGAGTTCCTCTGTGATGCCTGGCAAGTCAATTAAACCAAAAGTTTCACAGATGGTCATTAACTGTGTGTTCCTCATTCCTGGCCCATTTGTAACTGTGGGGGTCTGGTTTGTAGAAGTGCTGAGCACTCACTGCTGTAAATGGAAGTCAGTAGGTGCTGTGCTTTGAATACTCTCAGTGCTGTATAATGCTAAGGACTCTGAAAAATTAGGACCTGGTGTCTCAAGTTGGGCACCCAAATCAGTCAAAACTTTTGATCATTTTGTCCATAGTGTCTCTGGGCTTCAGTTCCCCATGTGTAAAATGGAGATAACAACACTTCCCTGCCTCCCAGGGGGGCTGTGAAGAGAAATTTTTTAATGTTTGTGAAGTACTCAGCAACTGTAGAAACGAGCTCTATAGAAAAGGCCATGAGGAAATTAGCAATTCTGTTTTGGGAGTTCAGTTTGCATGACATGAAGTACATAGGGGCTGGGGCCACACACTGAACAAGGAGTATAAAAAGAACTATTGACCATCCACCCATTCAGTCAGCACCACGTGTCCTGTGCACTGAATGAGGCAGGGGTCCTGGGGCAAATATTTGATGATGTAATTAAAGGTTGTATCACAAAACAAATACAAAAGGAACTAATTAAGGTTACAGAGGACAGTACGAGTCTGGCATTCTGAATGTTTGAGTGCTTATCTTTACAAATTTAACTTGTTTTCAGATACAGAGCTTTATAGATTTTAAGGGCTGAAGGAAGCATTAGATTATATAGTCTGGCCTCCCGGCTAACAGACTACAGAATTTAATACAGTTACTCCTGAACTGAACCCAATCATTTTTGTTTGACATTTCCCATGAAAGTGAGTCGGATGCAATGAACTTTCTCCAGACCACATGCAGGTTGTGGCAGAAACCTGCATGGTTAAGTGGCAGCTCGCTTGGGGGGCTCCAGCCATCATTGCCATCCTAACTGCCTTGGGGACAGGTACCCCAGTCTTCTCAGTCAGCTGCTCTGGGATAGCTGCACCATGTAGATTGCCCCAGCACCAGTGACCCTGGTGTTTTATAGTCTGCAGTTCCAGGGCAACCCTTCCATGGAGACAGGAGTCCTGGCTTTAACTAGGGCTCAGCTTCCAACTCCACAGCAGGAAATTTAGAAATCCTGGGATGGGATCCTGATTCCCAGGGTCTGCGGCTGTGAGACAGCCCTGAACTACAGACTGCCTCAGACAGGGAACCCCAGAGCTTTGAGACTCCCAGGCCAGTGGGCTATTTGGGACACGAGCTGGCCCAGGAGTCTGGAAGCCCAGGGGTCCCCAGTCCAAGGCAGTCTGCATGGCAAGGCTGCCCAAGAGCCACAGACCTTGGGAGCCCCAGCAGCAGCTGAGAGAAATTGACATTTTTGTTTTTCTTTTAGCACTCGTGAAACTGACAAGAATGTCAGTGTCACTCAACATCCGCTGGTGTCTCTGGGAGCAAATTTCATGTCGGACACTCCATATGTTGGTGTTTCCAGAACAAATTGTTGAGAGGATTTCTTGTTCACAGGAAGTTTTTAAATAGCAAAATTTCCTGTGAGCTGGAAATCCTGTGTTTCAGCCAGTTCTTCTCATTGCTCCCCTGTTTAACCCTCCAAGGATCACCTCATCCTTTTCACAGCATCTCCCTAGGAGCTCTAGTTCAGTTGCTTGTCCACTATGACCCCTGCAAAGACCATGGGAAACATCTGTATGTTTATGTATATTATGTGTTACATCTGTATGTTTATGTGTATTATGTGTTATTGCTGTTTTGCCATTTCCTACCAGGGTTCAAAGAGTAACTCCATCTGGAGCTCCCCACATGTTCCAACAAGGCAGACAATGGCTACAGAGAACCCAGTCACTGGTACTTAACGGACAATACAGGGGTCAAGGCCTTTCAACTTTTGGCTCTGACTAAGCTGAGCACAACCCACCTAGCTTGGGCGAAGGGAGGGGCCCTTCAAGTGGGAAAATTAAACAAAGAGTTTGGGAACTATGAAAAGGGAGCCCTGATGAACAGAGAGGGAGAGGCAGGGTCTGCAGGGTAGGAGAGTGAAACCCAGTCCCCAGAAGCAGGGGTACCTAGGATAGGTTGGGCCACCCCAGGTTTTGAGGGAAATGCTGAGGATTAGGTAAGACATATGCCTCTTGGCCTTTAGTTGCTTTCACACTTTTTCTCTCTGGTCACTGTGTTCCAATGGACACATAAATAATATCACTCTCCTCGGCCTGGTAGAATTCAATATTTTCATTAATGATTTGGATGATGGAGTAGAGAATAAACTCATAAAATGTGTGGATGACACAAACCTGCGAGGAGTCACAAACTTTTTGGACGAGAGTTTTAGAATTCATAATGACCTTGATACATTGGAGAATTGGTTTGAAATCAATAAGTTAAAATTCAATAGAGACAAGTACAAAGTATTAGACTTAGGAATAAAAAATCAAATGTAAAAAATCCAAAATGGGGAATAACTGACTAGGCAGCAGTTCTGCAGAAAATGTTCTGGGGTTCTATTGGATCAGAGACCGAAATGTGTCATGCTGTTTTGAAAACAGAAAATGTCATTCTGGGTTCTATTAACAGGAATGGCATATGTAAGAGACAGGTAACTGTCCCACTGTACACAACACTGGTGAGGCCTCAGCTGGAGCACTGTCTCCACTTTTGGGCTCTGTGCCTATGATGGGTAGGACAAGACGTAATCCACTTAGATTGCAGCAAGGGAGAGTCAGGTCAGACTTAACTTCCATTTTCATAAGTAACTTAGGAGCCCAATACCATGGAGACTTCAGCATCTCTTTGCCTAGGTTCCATGTTCATTCAGGCATTTTTCATAGACTCATAGACTTTAAAGTCAGAAGGGACCGTTATGATCATCTAGTCTGACCTCCTGCACAATGCAGGCCACAGAATCTCACCCACCCACTCCTGTATCAAGCCTATGTCTGAACCATTTAAGTCCTCGAATCATGGTTTAAAGATTTCAAGGTGCAGAGAATCTTCCAGCAAGTGACCCATGCCCCCACGCTACAGAGGAAGGAGAAAACTCCCCAGGGCTTCTGCCAATCTGCCCTGGAGAAAAATTCCTTCCCAACCCCATATAAGGCGGTCAGATAAACCCTGAGCATGTGGGCAAGACTTACCAGCCAGCACCCGGGAAAGAATTCTCTGTGGTAACTCAGATCCCACCTCATCTAAAATCCCATCACAGACCATTGGGCATTCTTATTTGCTAATAATCAAAGACAAATTAATTGCCAAAATTAGGCTCTCTCATCATATCATCCCTTCCATAAATTTTATCAAGCTTAGTCTTGAAGCTACATATGTCTTTTGCCCCCACTGCTCCCTTTGTAAGTCTGTTCCAGAACTTCTCTCCCCGATGGTTAGAAACCTTCATATAATTTCAAGTCAAAACTTCCTGATAGCCAGTTTATATCGATTTATTCTTGTGTCCACATTGCTACTGAAGTTAAATAATTCCTCTCCCTCCCTGGTATATACCCCTCTGATATATTTATAGAGAGCAACCATATCTCCCCTCAGCCTTCTTTTGGTTAGGCTAAAACAAGCCAAGCTCTTTGAGTCTCCTTTCATAAGACAGGATCTAATTTACCTCAGTTTCAGTAAGGCAATTGATACAGTCCCACATGGGGAATTAGTGAAAATGGAACAGATGGGGATCAATATGAAAACTGAAAGATGGATAAGGAACTGGTTAAAGGGGAGACTACAATGGGTCGTACTGAAAGGTGAACAGTCAGGCTGGAGGGAGAATAGTAGTGGAGTTCCTCAGGGGTCAGTTTTGGGACCAATCTTATTTAATCTTTTTATTACTGACCTTGGCACAAAAAGTGGGAATGTGCTAATCAAGTTTGTGGATGACACAAGCTGGGAGGTATTGCCAATACAGAAAAGGACCAGGATATTGTACAGGAAGATCTGGATGACCTTGTAAACGGGAGTAATAGTACTAGGATGAAATTTAATACTGAAAAGTGCAAGGTAATAACAAGGGAGTAATAACAAGAATTTTGGTTATAAATTGGGGACACATCAGTTGGAAGTAACAGAAGAGGAGAAGAACCTTGGAGTATTGGTTGATCACAGGATGACTATGAGCTGCCAATGTGATATGGCCGTTATAAAAGCTAATGCGGTTTTAGGATGCATGAGGCAAGGTATTTCCAGTAGAGATAAGAAAGTGTTAGTACCATTATACAAGGCACTGGTGAGACCTCATCTGAAATACTGTGTGCAGTTCTGGTCTCCCATGTTTAAGAAGGATGAATTCAGACTGGAAGAGGTACACAGAAGGGCTACTAGGATGATCCGAGGAACGGAAAACCACTGCATTTCCTTTGTCTAAAAAGTAAGTTATCTTCTCAAAGAAGGAGGAGATCAGGTTGGTTTGGCATGATTTAGCTTTTGTAAAACCATGTTGTATTTTGTTCCAATTACCATTGATCTCAATGTCTTTAACTACTTTCTCCTTCAATTTGTTTTCCAAGACCTTACATACTACAGATGTCAAACTAACAGGCCTGTAGTTGCCTGGATCACTTTTTTCTTCTTTCCTAAAGAAAAGAACTATGTTAGCAATTCTCCAGTCATACGGTACAACCCCTGAGTTTACAAATGCATTAAAAATTCTTGCTAATGGGCTTGCAGTTTCATATGCCAGTTCCTTTAATATACTTGGATGAAGATTATTTGGCCCCCCCAGTTTAGTCTCATTAAGCTGTTCAAGTTGACTTCTACCTCAGATGTGGTCATATCTACCTCCATATCCTCATTCACATTTGTTATCCTATCATTATCCCTAAGCTCCTCATTAGCCTCATTAAAGACTGAGGCAAAGTATTTGTTTAGATATTGGGCCATGCCTAGATTATCCCTAACCTCCACTCCATCCTCAGTGTTTAGCAGTCCCACTTCTTCTTTCTTTGTTTTTTCTAATTTATATGGCTATAGAACCTTTTACTATTGGATTTAATTCCCTTTGCAATGTCCAACTCTACATGGCTTTTGGATTTTCTCATTTTATCCCTACATGTTTTGACCTCAGTAAGGTAGCTTTCCTTGCTGATCACTCTCATCTTCCACTCCCTGTAGGCTTTCTGATTTTTCTTAATCACCTCTCTGAGATGCTTGCTTAGCCAGCTTGGTCTACAACTCCTGCCTATGATTTTTTTCCCCCTTCTTGGGATGCAGGCTTCTGATAGTTTCTGCAACTTTGACTTCAATAATTCCAGGCCTCCTTCACCTTTAGATCCACAAGTTCTTCAGTTCAATCCACTTCCCTAACTAATTTCCTTATTTTTTTAAAGTTAGGCCTTTTGAAATAAAAAACCCTAGTCACAGATCTATTTTTGTTTAACTTTCCATTTAGTTTAAACTGAATTAGCTCATGATCGCTCAAACCAAGGTTGTACCCTACAGTCATTTCTTCTATGAGGTCCTCATTACTCACCAAAACCAAATCTAAATTGGCATCCCCTCTTTTGGTGCAGCAGCTACTTGGTGAAGGAATCCATCAGCTATCGCATCCAGGAAAATCTGAGCCCTATGATTATTACTAGCACTTGTCCTCCAGTCTATATCTGGGAAGTTAAAGTCTCCGACGATCACACAATTCCCATTAGTGTTTACTTCATTAAAAATATTAAAAAGGTCTCTATCCATGTCCAGATCAGATCCCGGTGGTCTATAGCACATCCCAGGCACTATCTCAGGAGGGGCTCTAGTAGCTTAATTCCCCAGTGTGATTTTTGCCCAAACAGACTCTGTCTTATCCATTCCATCCCTTTTTATTTCTTTACAGTCTACCTCATCATTGATATACAATGCTACTCCACCACCTTTGCCTTTATTTCTGTCTTTCCTAAACAGCACACACCCTTCAATGCCTGTATTCCAGTCATGACTCCTATTCCACCATGTTTCTGTTATCCCTATAATATCTGGTTTCACTTCCTGCACCAGTAACTCTAATTCCTCCATTTTGTTACCTAATCTCCTCGCATTGGTGTATAAACACCTTAATTTTTGCCGTTTGGCTCCACTGACATTCTTTACTCAGTTAGGCACACACATTCTGCTCCCAATATCACCTATTAGGCTGGTATCTACACTACCCTTCCTCCTTATGTCCATTCTCCTACCCATGGCTGTATTCTTTCTTACTTTATTTTCTTCACTCTCAACATTAAAATGTGGCATGGAGATTACCTGGACATCTCCCAACCATCTCCCCCCAATTCCTAGTTTAAAGCTCCCTTAATCAATTGTGCCAGCCTCCATCCTAGAAGTCTATTTCCCTCCCTACTCAGGTGAAGTCCATCACGAGAAAACAGTCTTCTGTCCACGAATGCCTCTCAGTGGCCATACATTCCAAAGCCCTCCTTATAGCACCACTGCCTGAGCCATCTGTTGATCATCATAATCTTCTCACACCTTTGTTGCCCTTCTTTAGGAACAGGCAGAATCCCACTGAAGATCACCTGAGCCTCAGTTTCCTTAAGTCTCTTCCCCAGCCTTGCATAATCTCCCTTGATATGTTCCAGTGAGAATCTACCCATATCATTCGTTCCCACATGAAGGACAGTCAGTGGATTCTTTCCCACTACTGTTAGGATCCTCTTCAGCCTCAAGTCCACATCCTGTATCTTAGCACCAGGCAGACAGCACACCCTTCTGTTCTCTGGATTAGCTCTAGTTACAGGCCTGTCTATTCTTCTCAGTAAGGAGTCCCCAGTCACGTAGACCTGCCTTTTCTTAGTGATGGTGCTATTCTCCGCTCTATCCCGTTCCTTCTGGCTGCAAGTCCTCTGAATTCCTATCCACCCTTGAAATCCTCTGCCACCCATCTCATATCCTCCTGGGGTTCATATTTGTTGTTGTTATCTTCATTGACTCTTCCCCTCTTCCTATAGGACTAGCAAAGACTCTTCTTTCTTGCCCTCTCACCTTCATCGACCACCTGCTGTGCCCCTTCTTCATTTTCCAACTCAGCAAACCTGTTCCTGACCACTATTTCTCCTTCACTAGCCTGTCTTTTCCTCTGCCTGGTTCTCTTAGGCCTAGTCTACACTACGAGATTATCTCGAATTTTGCAGCGTTAAATCGAACTAACCCTGCACCCATCCACATAATTACTTCGATATAAAGGGCTTTTAAAATCGATTTCTGTACTCCTCCCCGATGAGGGGAGTACCACTGAAAATGACATTGCCATTTCGAATTAGGATTAGTGTGGCTGCAATTCGATGCTATTGGCCTGCTGAAGCTATCCCACAGTGCACTATTGTGACCGCTCTGGACAGCAATCTGAACTCGGATGCACTGGCCAGGTAGACAGGAAAAGCCTTGCGAAATTTTGAATTTTATTTCCTGTTTGCCCAGTGTGGAGCACTGATGATCACAGTTGACCATGAAGTCCCAGAATCAAAAAAGAGCTCCAACATGGACAGTACGGGAGATACTAAATCTAATCTCTGTATGGAGACATGAATCTGTTCTATCAGAACTCCATTCCAAAAGACGAAATCCCAAAATATTTGAAAAAATCTCCAAGGCCATGATGGACAGAGGCCACAAAGGGGACTCAACACAGTGCTGTGTACAACTTAAGCTGCAGAGATAAGTCATACCAGGAAGCCAAAGAATCAAATGGATGCTCATGGTGGGAGGGGTGACTGACTACTGTAGCTATCCCACAGTTCCCGGACTCTCTAAAAACCATTTGAAATCTGGGCTGAGCTCCCAAAGCCTGAAGGATCAAAAACATTATTGTGGGTAGTTCAGGGTATATGTCGTCAGCCCCTCCCTCACCTCCATGAAAGGAAAGGGAAAAAAATTGTTTGTCATCTTTTTTCAAAGTCACCATATGCCTACTGGATGCTCCTGGCAGACGCGGTGCTGCAGCAGACAGTGCCTTGCCAACAGCAGACAGTACAGTAGGACTGGTATCTGTCATCATCGTCCCATGGATGTTTCTGGCTGGCCTTGGTGATGTTTGCCAGAGGCTCCTGGGCAAAAATGAGAATGACTCCAGGTCATTCTCTTCTTTAAATTTTGTCTAATGGGTATTCAGTCCTGCCTGAAATCCCATGCCAGCTGGAGGCTTCCGCCTCAGGCTGCCCTCCCAGTCAGCAGCATTGTGCAGTCGTGCCTACCCCTTGCTACTAGGGCTCACAATGAGATACTTAGACCTCTACATTTTGCTGCAAATAAAAATATTAAGCTGCCATTTAGAACTGTCCCCCAACATACCTATCCTGGGACATTTTGTATTTTACCAGCGTCAACCAAAGGCCCACACACAAATGGACATTCAGTCCTGCCTGTTTTTCTATCCTACTGCTTATCACAGATTCCCATTTTCAGCTATAGGCTGAGCAAGTGCAGAATGGTGGTTCAGTCTACTTCACTGTAAGCCAACCGCCCTCCCCTCCCCTCTGCGATCTCTGCTTGCAGAGGCAATAAAGTCAGTGTTGTTTCTTATTCATGCATTCTTTATTACTTCATCACACAAATGGGGGGATAACTGCCACGGTAGCCCAAGAGGTGTGTGGGAGGAGGGAAGCAAGGGGTGGGGTTGTTGCAAGGGCACCCCCTAGAATGGCATGCAGCTCATCATTTCTGCTCCTCTGATCCGGAGCAGCCATTTGCCTCTGTGGTTCTTTAGTAGGCTTGCCTGATATTCCAGGCAGGATTGACTCTCCATTAGACAAAAAGTGAAGAAGAGAATGATCTGGGGAGTCATTCCCATTTTTGTCCAGGCGCCCTGACCGACCTCACCGAGGCTGGCCAGGAGCACCCATGACAGCAGCAGATGGTACAGTATGACTGGTAATTGTCTTTGTCAACTTGCAAAACAGCAGATGGTACAGTAGGGCTGCTAACCGTCTTTGCTAACTTGCTAAGGCAAGGGGATGCTGCTGTGTAGCACTGCAGTACTGCATCTGTCAGCAGCATCCCGTACACATACGGTGACAGTGAAAAAAGGCTGAAAGGGCTCCATGGTTGCCCTGCTATGGCATCTGCCCAGGCAATCCAGGGAAAAGGGTGTGAATTGATTGTCTGCCGTTGCTTTCATGGAGGGAGGATTGACTGACGACATTTACCCATAACCACTTGTGACGTTATTGATATAATCTGAGACCATATAGAACATGGTTGCAACCAAGGTCCTGTAGTGGAACCAAATTGTATGTAAAGGGGGTCATATAAGGTGTCTAAGACTAGGTTATGGGTTGCTGGTTATGATTATGCTGTCTGTATGCATGTGTCATTTTTTAGTTGAAGTTATGAATATTGGCTCTGCATTGTTTGTACTTCAAACTTATGCTATGCTTCTGGGTGACATCCCAGACAAGCTGGTGTTAGCTCTGCCTAGCCTGCTTGATGGCCCATTAAGGACCATCAGCTATACAATTGACCCATTGAGAGAAGGCAGATATGCCTTGAGACTCAGCAAATTATGCAGGAACTTGCCCATGTGACTCCAGAATCCATTTTGCTGCAATTTTCCACAGTAAGGACAAAGAGGTGTTCTTTTACTCAGAAAAAACTATAAAAGGCTGATGCCTCATTTCCATCTGGTCTTCAATCCTGCTTCTTACCTTTGAAGGTGTCCAGGACGCACTGATAGGGAGGGGGAGGGGCAGGAATGGGGTGCGCTCGGAGGAATGGTAGAAAGAGGCGGGGCGTGGCACTGGGAAAGGGGTGGAGTGGGGATGGCACTGGGGGCAGAGTGGGAGTTGAGCACCCCCCGGGACAATTGGAAGTTGGCACCTGTGCCTGGATTACTATAAGTCTTACCATGAGTCACAGACAGTTCCCTTATACCAGTGCTGGACAACCTGCGGCCTGGAGGTCGCATGTGGTGCAGGAGAGTAATCAGTTGCCAGGCCCCAGACACTTTGTTTATGTTTGCATGGCCACCCGCAGCTCCCAGTGGCCGCAGTCTATAAATCAAAATTGTAGCAGAGATGTAGTCATCTGCCAGTTTCCCAAAAGTCTCTCAGGGCTGCCCAGATAACTCTGGGGATCTCTATTTTTTCATTCACTTATTCCACCCTGTTATAATTCAGAGAGTCCAGAGATGAAGGCTCTTTCCCTGAATCCAGACTTACAGCTTCTTCTCACAGAAAAGAAGCCAACAGGGTCACTACCCACACGGACTCTTCCTTGGTTGAAAGAGAGTGAGGAATGAATTTAGAGTGTTTGCCTCTGATCATCACACACAATGACCATTTGCTTTGAAATTAGCACTTTTCTGTGAAAGTTCTTCATCTGCATTCCACAAGGCTTCTTTCTCCTTTGATGGATTATTTACTTACAGGGCTATACACAGTGAAAATTTTTGCTATTGCATTATAACAGGATATAGATAAGTGAGAACAATGAAAATAATATCATGTTAGTTTTCTTGAAGATTTAACACTCTCATATATTTACACATTTAATAATCACTTTGATCAATACTAACACACAGGTGAATTGGCCAGGCTGTGCATTTGTAAGCATTCAATAAGACCAGAGGCTTTGGCATGGGCTGGCACTCGGTCTGCCAGCATCACAATCTGAGTGCAGGCTCATCTGTTCACCCCCTGCACTCTGTCCCAGGGAGACTGTCTTCCCCTATTGGGCCCAGCCAATGCAGAAGGGAAACCACCTGAATTGAGTGTAGAAGGGACAAGAATCATACTGGGATGAGAGGAGAAGAGTAGAGTGGGACAAGGAAAGTGTGGGGTGGCCGGGGACAGACAGACATTCTGAGACTGGATACTGGTGGGAAGCGAGAAACTGGGTCTGGGAGAGAAAGGGGGAGATGGGAACTGGCTGAGCAAGGAGACTGGGTCTGGGAGGAGGGAGCAGCAGGAGACTATTACTGGCTTGGAAAGGTAAATAGAACAAGAGTCGGGGGACAGAGACTGTGACTTGCTGAGCAAGGAGGCTGGGAGCTGGGGGAGACTGGGACTGACTGGAGAAGAAGTCTGGGACTGGGAACCAGTGGGGTGGAACTGGGGGTGGGTGAGGAGAGACTGACCAGATTAGGAACCAGAGTGTGGGGAGAGTCTAAAACTAACTGAGCGACGAGACTGGAATAAGCAGTCAGGGTGGGGTGGGGGAGACTGAGAACAGATCTACATGAACATTCAGTTTGTGGGAAGCTGGGCTGTAAATCTACCCGGCGCTCTCCTGCCAGGCACCAAGTGTCCATGTGGAATACTGTGCTTTGATTTACTCCCATTTCACAGCACTAGGGAAATATTAGTGCACAGCAGCAGGGTCCACACAGACACTCAGTGTGCAGCAGGCTAGTGTGGGGTAAATTTACATCTAGGCAGAGGAGGTATGTTCATTGTGACAAAGTTCCTCCTCTACCTTGGTGGGTCCTGCACTTATTGGTGGATTTGTTCACCTCAGTGATCTTCCCTTTTTGTGGAACCCACAGTCTGGGTCAGCTCCTGCTGTGTCTGATCAGGAGTTGGGAGGTTTGGGGGGGAACCCAGGCCCGCCCTCTACTCTGGGTTCCAGCCCAGGGCCCTGTGGATCGCAGCTGTCTATAATGCCTCCTGTAACAGTGGCAGGACAGCTACAACTCCTTGGGCTACTTCCCCATGGCCTCCTCCAAACACCTTCTTTATCCTCATGACAGGACCTTCCTCCTGGTGTCTGATAATGCTTGTCCTCCTCAATCCTCCAGCAGTACACTCTCTCACTCCCAGCTCCTTGCCTTCTTGCTCCCAGCTCCTCACACACACTCCTTCTCCTCTAGCTCCTCTTTGCCTGACGAGTGAGCTCCTTTTCAAAGCCAGGTGCCCTGATTAGCCTGCCTTGATTGGCTGCAGGTGTTCTAATTAAAGTAGCTCTCTCTACTGCCTTCTAGAAAGATCTTAATTGGCTCCAGGTGCCTTGATTAATCAGAAGCAACTGCCATTTGGTTACCAGGGTACTAGGGATTTGTTTAGCCTGGGGCTAACATACCTGTTTCTCAGTACTTTACTGTAGCCATCTGGCCTTGCCCCATCACATCATGTAAATACAATTTGCTCCTGAAGTGTTTCCCATTCTCAGCTAGCTGTCAGGGGAGAACTCATTCAGACCATGCTTACATCTGCAATTTCCTAACATTTTTACAAAATAAAAAGATGGGTTGGGCAGGAACTTTACAAAAATGAGCTTCATGGTCAGGACTTTGAAACTGCAGAAAACAGACTGACCTTCACCAATGTAAATTCACTAACCTGGTAATAACAAGTGCAATGCCTTGTGCTGCACACCTAGCAAGTGCACAGCAGGGAGTCCCTCTCTTCTGAAACTCACCAGGAGGAGGGAGCTGCTCACACACAGAGAGGTAGCGGACCAAAAGTCCCTTCTGTGCACCTTTTTGTAAAACTGCACCTGCATCTCAGCTGGAGCTGCATATTTGCAGTGGGAATAAAGTTTGGGTTTGTAACAGAGTGCTTGAAGGGCCGGGCTGCCTAGTGGTTGGTTCTTCTGACCTCTAACCCCTTGTTTTCAAGGTAAATTTGACTCAGTCTTTTAGGCAGTGAGGTAGGGAAACCCAGGCCCTTGATCTCTACCAGGTCCCAGCCCAGGGTCCTGCATGAATTTACCCCTGAATAGGGGAAGCCTCCCAGCAGGGAGTCTAAATCCCCTACGCTGGGCTACTTCCTACCACTGTCCCTTTTGTTTTGGGCATGGCTTCTGTAGTCCCATTCACTGTGTGGCACAGGCCTCTTTTTCTTTTGTTTACAGGCACACTCAATGTGTCCCTTTTTGCCACAGTGTCGACACACCAGGTCCTTACACCAGCATTCTGATGCCTGGTGACCTGGCTTACCACAGCGGTAACATTCCTGACTCTGCTCAGTTTTGTGGGTAGGTTCTTGTGACATTTTTTGCACCCTATGGGATGCACCAATGTATTGCCCCTCCCTTGTAGCCAGTTCCATGGAGACAGCAATATCAACAGCCTTCTGTAATGTAAGCTGAGCCTCTGTCAGTAGGTGCTTCCATATAGCTTCACTGTACAGGCCACACACTAACCTGTCACGCTGAGCATCACTTAACATCTCTTTAAATTCACAGTGTTCTGCTAGCTTTTTAAAAATTGCTACAAATTGTACAACAGTTTCATCTTCTTTTTGGTCTCTTTTGTGGAACCGATATATTTCAGCAATTACCAGTGGTTTTGGGAAAAAATGGGACCCCAGGATTTCCACAACGTCACTGTAAGATTTAGTCTCAGGCTTAACAGGGTGTAGTAAGCTGTGTAGCAGGGAGTAGGTTTTCGCCCCTATAACACTTAAAAATATTGGCACCTTCTTCGCTTCTGTAATGTCATTTGGAATAACAAAAAGCTCAAAACGCTCAGTATACTCATCCAACTGCTCTATATTCTCATCAAAAGATTCTAGTGGCCTGATCAGAGCAGCCATGATTTTTAGTTTCACTTTCACAGTCAGTGCAAACAAGCAGTTTTTTTGTTTGTTTGTTTGTTTGTTTTACCTTGACTTCTACTTCCTTCTGTTACGGGAGCCGCACCAGAATCCTACCCTCGTCGCCACTTGTTATATCCTTGGAGGCAGCTGGTTTAGGAAGAAATCACTTGAGGCCAGACAGCAGACAGCTAACAAAACTACCATTTATTTACACACACAGAGGTCACCTGACCGGCCGAAGCAGGCTAGGCTATCTAGGCTATCCCCTAATAATCTAACTCAGTTGCCATGGAAACAAAACCCATGACAACCAAATACACAACAAGAGGGATCTAAACAAATTAGACGACTGGGCCAAAAGAAACCTACTGAGGTTCAACAAGGAGAAGTGCAGAGTCCTGCACTTAGGACGGAAGAATCCCATTCATTGTTACAGACTAGGGACCAAATGGCTAGGAAGCAGTTCTGCAGAAAAGGGGTTACAGTGGACGAGAAGCTGGATATGAGTCAACAGTGTGCCCTTGTTGCAAAGAAGGCTAACTGTATTTTGGGCTGCATAAGTAGGAGCATGGACAGCAGATCGAGGGACGTGATCATTCCCCTCTATTCGACATTGGTGAGGCCTAATATGGAGTACTGTGTCCAGTTTTGGGCCCCACACTACAAGAAGGAGGTGGAGAAATTGGAAAGAGTCCAGCGGAGAGCAACAAAAATGATTAGGGGGCTGGAGCACATGACTTATGAGGAGAAGCTGAGGGAACTGGGATTGTTTAGTCTGCAGAATTCAAGAATGAGGGGGGATTTGACAGCTGCTTTCAACTACCTGAAAGGGGGTTCCAAGAGGATGGCTCTAGACAGTACTCAGTGGTACCTGATGACAGAACAAGGACTAATGGTCTCAAGTTGCAGTGGGGAAGGTTTAGGCTGGATATTAGGAAAAACTTTTTCACTCAGAGAGTGGTGAAGCACTGGAATGGGTTACCTAGGGAGGTGGTGGAATCTTCTTCCTTAGAGATTTTTAAGGTCAGGCTTGACAAAGCCCTGGCTGGGATGGTTTAGTTGGGAATTGGTCTTGCTTTGAGCAGGGGTTTGGACTAGATGACCTCCTGAGGTCCCTTCCAACCCTCATATTCTATCATTCTATGATTTGTAACTGCATGAAGGGCTGTGTTGGTCTTGGCTAATGTTGCATTTTCATTTTCACTATGGGAACAGAATTAGATTGAGCAGACGTTACACACCTCCCCACATAATCATGCATATTTGCATTAGGCTTAGGATGCCACCAGGTGTCCAGCATCCGGTGGATCACCCTCCATGCTCCATCATGTCTCAACATGTGATACACTTATATCATAGTTCCCATTAGCATATTTGGTAACACTAGTGTGTTCCCTGGTCCTCTCCAGGTGTTATCATCACACAGTTTGCCGCCATTATCCATCCATAACCACTTCTCTATCCTTGGTGCAGCATGTTGAATGTCCTGTAATTCAAAAAAGTTTGGGGTTTTTATGAGAGGCTGTGTTGCAGGAATCAATTGTGTCTCTTTACTTTCTGCCGCTGCTTGCTTAGTTAAATCGTCTACTCTTCGGTTCCCCTTGCTATGAGAGTCTGTCCCTTTTGTGTGGGCCTTCACTTTTAACACTGCTACTTCAGTAGATTTCTGCAGTAGATTTCTCCACTATCCCCCCATTTTGTACTGCGGATCCTGTACTTGTCAGGAATCTCCGATTTACCCACAAGTTAATATAATCATGTACAACCCCAAATGCATATCTTGAATCAGTATATATGTTTACAGCATGACCTTTTGTAGCTTTACATGCTGCAACTAACACGTGTAGTTCTGTTACTTGTGCCAATACTCCAGGTAAACTGCCATGTGCCACCAGCTGGCCATCTTGAGTACAAACAGCCTATCCTGTGTGTCGCTTTCCCTCCACATAGAAGGAAGAACCGTCTACGTATAGGCAAGGGGCACCAGGTATTTCAGTTTCTTTTACCAGTGGAAGGTCCATGGGCTGTTCCTTAAGGCAACAATAATGCGGGTGTCCCTCATCTGGGGTAGGCATGAGGGTGGCAGGGTTTAGTGATGATGCTCGTTGCAGGTGTACCGAAGGCATTAGCAAGCTCCTTTCCCATAGAGTCCATCTTGCCACATGGACTGCCAAAGATTTCTTTTCTGATAAAATAGTAAGGATAATGTGAGGCACGACAATATTTACATCCTGCACACCAATTAGTGATGAGGCCTGACTTAGGGCCATAGAAGCTCCTTCCACCACCTGGAGGCACTGTGGCATTGTTTGAGTGACAGCATCTAGTTTAGAAGAGTAGTATGTTTCTGGGTGCTCTTTGTCCCCATGTTTTTTCATTAACACTGCTGTTATATGTTCCTCACTGACATGCGTGTACAATGTAAAAGGCATTAATGGATTAGGAAGTCCCAACCCCGAAGCAGTACTTAGCCTTTGTTTCAATGTGGTAAATGCCTGTTCATATTCAAGTGTCCATTCAATTGCATCATGTGGTCCACCGGCACCCTTCAGGAGATTATTAAGGGGCTGGACAATCCTGGAATAATTTGGGATTTGAGTTTGGCAGCAATTAAATAGCCCCAAAACTTTCCTAACTCTCCTGACCGTAATTGGCCATGAGCATGCATTAATAGCCTCAGTGCAGTTAACAGTTAAATGCTTGAGCCCCTTGGATGTTAGATACCCCAGATATGATTGTTCCTCCTTTGCGATCTGAGCCTTTTTAGCATTACATTTTACCCCATTGTCTGCCAAGTGCTGCAGGATCACTTCTAAGTCTTTCATATGCATTTGGCAATCTGGTGAGGAGACAAGAAGATCGTCAACATACTGTACAACACAAGAAGCCATGTCTGGCAGCTTTACCAGCAAATCAGCTAACATTCTATGAAACAAAGGAGGTGAGTCATAGTAACCCTGGTTTAGGCGAGTAAAGGTACATTGCTTCCCTTTAACAGTGAATGCAAACCAAAATTGACTGCCAGGGTGCACAGGAACAGACCGAAAGCCACTGCTAATGTCCAAGGCTGAAAACACTATGTGATCATCAAGAGCATGTAAGCTTCTCTCTACCATCCACTCTTGTACCTTTTCCCAGAAGGGTGAGTTTGGGTTATTAAGCTGCAAAGATGGCAATTCTTTTAACATGCTCCGCAAGTCAGACGGACTCATATGAGTGTGCTCTAGGCAACTAACAGTAGCAGGATCCCCTTCTCCTGGTTTAGGATTAGGGACAGTGTGCACTGTCACCGGAGCCATGAAACTAGACTGATAGCCCCATGTTCCACATGTAGGGTCCAAAGGTGCTGAGGGACAAGATCTCTTTCCCTGCAAGTCTGCTTCTTTATACTTTCTTGCTTCTGCCTGCAGTTTTTCTACCTCTGCTTCTAACTCTCTCACTCTTCCTTTTAGCACATCACTCTTTCTAACCAGCTGTTCATAATCAACAATTAAACACATACCAGCCATTTTATTCTTTATTCCAGTCATACAGCCAAAATATCTCCACAAGAAAACTAATAAATTTACTGCTACAATAGTTATAAAAGCACTAATTATACACTCCTCATATTGTGGATCACTATATCCCTTCATCATCCCCTTTTTTTTAACCTAAATATTCTCCAATCTCCAAATTTTAAATACAATCCTGTTTACAGACTAATAACAATTTATTCCAATCAAATACCCCAGACTGAAATGTCCAATCAGCAGATTAATCCTCTTTCCAATTTATTTGATTTGCACAATTACAATGTCCAATAAGGACATCTGGGCCAGCCAACACATTAGCTAGAGGTACTTATGGCTATACCTGCCCCTACACTAACTATCATTCCTTATAGCCTCTTTGATTTCCCACTTCAACAGCACTTAGTCAGAGGAACTTACAGCTTAGCCAGCCCCCGCAGTAAGTACAATGTCTTAAGACTGCAACAAACCCCCTGAATTCCCCAACACCAAGATTTGCTTAGTACAAAAGTTATGAGAGTCTCCAGTCAGGTCAGTGACACACAAGCAAATAAAAAATGAACAAACTTACACTCTAATTTGATTGTTAATTGTGATTCTGAACGATATTTCTCACTCTGCTCGCTGCACCAAGAAACTGTTGGGATTTTGTGGTTCCCAATGAGTCAGAAGCTGGGCAGAATGAAGGGACTTCGATTCGATGTGATGCAATTCAATGTGATTCGATTCAATTCAACAAGGCTTTATTCAATGTGCACAAAGAGAGAGCCCCTGGTACAAAAATCAGGCAGAGTCGTTCGAGCAAGGAGCCCCTCCCCTTGCTATTTTATAGCACATGGCACTTACATAACAAGTTACATAACACAAACCTCTAACCAATCAGATTTAACCTTTCCATATATGGATTTGTTTATCATGTGCTCATAGTTCTCCATTCCACATGTGCTTCGTTTATCACATGCTCATAGTTTATGAGCATGCTCATAGTTGTCCATTCCACATTGTGTTTCCTTTGACAATAAACCTGGCCGAAGTGTCTTCGTACCCAGGGGTGGGCTCCAGGCACCAGCACGTCAAGTGCATGCCTGGGGTGGCAAGCCACGAGGGGTGCTCTGCCGGTCGCCCCAAAGAAGGCAGCCTGCCTGCAGAGGGTCCGCTGGTCCCACAGCTTCAGCAGACTTCCCCCAGGCTGCCGCCGAATTTGCAGGATCGGGGACCTCCCACAGGCAAGCCACCGACGGCAGTCTGCCTGCCGTGCTTGGGGCGGCAAAATACCTAGAGGCGCCCCTGTTCATACCTTACTAGAGTCTGTGGTCATTGGGGGTTCTCTTGAGGTCTGCTGTGTCAACTATATGCACAGAGCTGGGATAGCACCCAGAGGGAGCACACACATGCAGCCGATTGATATCAACATTGAACAGAGCAAAGCACCACACGGGGAGCATCTGACAACAAACACAAGCATATCCTTCAGCAGAAACAGAAAGGAGGGTCTCTTGTTAGGGCAGTTTGATGCTGCCCTGGGGAATTAGAGTCTATCCATGCCTCTTCCACAGAGTTCCTATGTGATCCTTGTCAAGTCACTTAAACCAGATGTTTCACAGGTGGTCACTGTTTTCAGATGCTACTAGTCTGATGCTCTGCCCTGTTCAATGTTGATATCAACGGCTGCGTGTGTGTGTGCCCTCTGTGTGCTGTCCCAGCTCTGCGCAGATCGCTGACACAGCAGACCCCGAGAGAACCCCCAATGACCACAGATTCTAGTAAGGTACAAAGGCACTTTGGCCAGGTTTATTGTCAAACGAAGCACAATGAGAGTTCCCTCTAGACTTTACTTTACAGGACATACTATGAATATGTGCCCCCTGGCAATGGACTCAGCTCAGTCAGTGACGAGACTTTCCACTGCCCCCTAGGCTGGACAAAGACACTGCTCCAGGGATGCATTCTTATACATAGGTACAAACAAGTTACATATCACTCCTGACCTACTGAGGTGCAACCCTTCTACATAGTAAGGTGCCGCCTCTCACCTTGTACATGTTGGTTAGAACAAAACAACTCTATCCATCATATTCCCCTTTTGGCCCTGTCATTGTGTTGGTGTCACTAGGCATAAATCTAGGCTTCAGTGAACCAAAGCTCCTCCATGTTGAACTCTACTTGATCTAGAAAGCTAGCAGCTGTGAAATTAAAAGTGTAACAGTAAGTTATCAGTTGCAGCACAGCTCAAACCTGTCTAAAGCAGTAGTGATAAGGCCTGTGCACCTTTAGTAGAAGGGCAAGATAACTTGCAGAAGGAAAACTTACTAATGAGCTGCCACGGCCAAGATTACTTAATGTACCTGCGCTTACGTAACTGCTACGGGGGAGGAAGCGGGGGAGGGAAGAAAGAAGAAAGAGAAAAAAAAACTTATTAAAAGGGAAAGCCACTTGTGTAGGTGTGCTCGATTTGAGGCATCAGTCTCCTTGCACCACTTTGAGGTCTCAAATAAACTTTGTTTGCTTCTCCACCCTGGTGTGTTTATTGGCACGAAGTACACCGGGCAACGAACCCCACTGTTGCCTCCCTCGGGCACATTGTGTCGACAACAATTGGGATGGGTCAGCTTGTTCCTTGTTATCTGTGTGGAGTGTACAAGTATGTGAATGTTCTGATATCTGGTGTCCAGTACCTTTTAGGTATGTCTCTTTTTGCAGCATCAGCCCTTTCCTTGACAGCTTCTGTGAGCAGGGCCTGCCTCTGGCTCACAGCTTAACTTTGCTTTCTGTTAGTAAAGTCTTGACCATTATTTTAGTTCAAGTCGTAGGCCTCATACCAGGCCTCTGATACCAAGGTTTATATCTCAGGGCCTTCTCTTACTACAGTCACTAACTGTGTGTTCCTCATTTTATGGGTGGCCCCCTTAAGACTGTGAGTGTCTGATTTGCAGAAGTGCTGAGCACTCACAGCTCTAAACTGGAGTCAGTGGGAGCTGTGCTGCACAAGCTTAAGTACTCTCATAAGACAGGACGTGGGTATTTCAAGTTGGGCACCCAAAATCAGTGGATGCTTTTGATAATTTTGGCCATAGAGTGCCTCTGGGCTTTGGTTCTCCATGTGTAAAATGGAGATAACAACACTTCCCTACCTCCCAGGTGTTGTCAGCTGTTGGCTGTGTGTGTTTTCTCTCTGTGTGTGGCACCAGCTCTGTGCAGATAGCGGACACAGCTGGCCTCGATCAAACTGCCCCAGGAGACTATAGATTTGGTTCAGTGGCAAAGGCACTCATTCAAGTTTACTGCTGACAAAGCACGGTACTAGCTCCCTGGATCAATGTCCACAGTCACACTGGCACATCTATGCCCCTTACAGTGGACTTGGTTTGGTGACTGGTGAGACTTTCCACTCCCCCTCCTCACCCCAAGGCCAGAAAAATACACTCCCTCTGCGACTTGTCTTTTATACTCTGATAGAAACCAGTTATGTCTTGCCTCTCAGACATGGTTAATTACCACCCTTTACCTGGTAGATTTTGGTTGGATCAAAACATCTCTATCCATCACCTTGTCATCCTGACCTTACCATTAGGAGAGGTTAGTGTGTCACTGTATCATCATTGGGAAATGTGTTTACACCATAACCCTGTACCAGGGTGCTCTGGTATTACCCTTCTGGAATGTGTTTATGTACGTGCCAGTGTCTAGCACTTCTCTTGAGTGTTTGTGTTTTTTCAACACCAACCATGCTTTTGCCAGGTTCATGTTCTGGACAACGAACCTGCACCCATAATCACAAAAGGACTAATGAAGGTTTCATCGGCAGGTACAAGTCTGGCGTTCTGAATGCTTCTGTTTGAAATCTTAACTTTATTTTTGATTCATAACTTTATAGATTTTAGGGCCAGAAGGGAACTTTAGCTCTAGTCTGGCCTCCTGGGTAAAAAAGACTAAAGAATTTAAATCAATTACTTCAGTACTTCATCTCAACTTATGTTTGGCTAAAGCATATCATCCTGAAAGGCATCCAATTTTGTTCTGAATACTTCAGGAGCTGGAGAATCTTCTGCTTCCCTTGGTAGTTTGTTCCAATATTTCATCAATATTACTGGGAAAAATGTCTGCCTTACATCTAACTGGAATTTATCTGGCTTTAACTTCCACTCATTGGTTCTCATTATGACTTTCTCCACTCAGTTAAGACACCTTTAGTATGCAGTGTTTTGTCCTTGGGAAGGTATTTATACACTGCAAGCAAGACACGTCTAGGTCATCTTTTTGATAAGCTAAACAGATTGACCTCCTTAAATCTCTCACTGCAGCGCAAATTTTCAAGCCCTGGAATCATTATTGTGGATCTTCTCTGCACCTTTTCCAGTTTTTTAACATCCTTCTTACAATGTGGATGCTAAAAGCAGATTCAGTGCTTGTCTCCCCAGTGTTGTACAAACAGGAAAAATCAACATCCTACTAGAGCTGGTTGGAAGTTTTTTGGCAAACCAGAGTTTAAATGGAAAATGCCAGTTTGTTGAATTCAATATTTGTCATGAAAATGAATCAAATTCAAAGAACTTTCTCAAAACCACAAGCAGGATCTGGTGGAAATGTCCATGGTTCCCTGTCAGGTTCCCTGGTGGCTCCTGTTAGTCCTGCCATTCAGATTGCCCCAGGGCTGGGTACCCCAGTCTTCTAGGATCTGCAGCTCTGGGGCAGCCCCACCATACAGATTGTCCCAGAATTGGAGACCCTAATCTTTCTAGAGTCTGTACATCCAGGGCAGCCCTGCCAATGCTTTCAGGCTCTCTGCCATGCGATAGGAACCTGAAAGCCCTGGGACCCCCAGTTCTAACCAAGGCTCAGCTCCAGGGACTACATCAGGGATCCTGAAAGTCCTGGGATGGATTCTGGTGTCCCAGGGTCGATGGCTCTGGGGCAGCCCTGCCTTGCAGAATGCCCCGGACTGGGCTATTTGCCTATTTAGGCTGCCAGCTAGCTAAGGTGTCTGGAAGCCCGAGGTTCCCCAGTCCAGGGCAGGCCACATGATGAGGCTGCCCCAGAGCCCCAGCAGTGACTGTGAGAAATTGACATGACTGTCCTGATGCTAACAGAGGTGAAACTGACAAGGATGTCAGTGTCACTCCGCATCTATAGGAGTTTCTGGGAGCAAATTTCATGTTGGATACGCCATGGGCTGAAGTTTCCAAAACAAAATTTTAGCCGGATTTCCAATTCACAGGAAATATTAAAGAGTGAAATTACCTGTACACTGGAAACCCTGTATTTTAGCCAGCTGTACTCATTGCTCCCCTCTTTATTCATCCAAGGATCAACTTCGCCGTTTCTGCAGCAGCATCACACTGGGAGCTCACGTTCAGTTCTTTGTCTAACATGACCCCTGCAAAGAACATGGGCCATATCTGTATTTCTGTGAATATTATGTGTACCTCAGTTCCTTTTACTGTTATTTTCACATTTCCTACCAGGGTTCATAGGGTAACCCCAATCTGAGCTCCCCACATGTCCCAGGACGGCAGACTGTGGTTTCATAGAACCCAGTTACTGGTACATAACTGACAAAACAGGTGTCAGGGCTTTGAACTTTTGCATCTGGCCAAGCTGAGCACAAGCTCCCTTCCTTGGGATGGGCCCATGAGGTGGGAAATCTTAAACAGAGAGCTTGGGAATTCTTAACAGAGGAGCGCTGATGAACAGAAGGGGGGAGACAGGATCTGCAGGGAAGGAGACTGAAACACAATCCCCAGAATCAGGCATTCCTGGGATAGCGTGAGTCAACCCAGGTTTTGAGGGAAAAACTGAACTTTAGGTAAGACATAGGCTGTAAACCTTCAGTCACTTTATTCCCTTTCTCTGTGATTGCTGTGTTCCTAGGGATAAATACAAAATAACACTGTCCTGGGTCCGGTACAATTCAATATTTTCATAAATGACTTGGATGATGGAGTGGAGAATACACTTAAACAATTGGTGGATGACACGAAGTTGAGATGGGCCACAAGCTCTTTGGAAGGCATAGTTAAAATTCAAAATCAGAGAATCAGAGATTCATAGAATATCACAGTTGGAAGGAATCTCAGGAGGTGGTCTAATCCAACCCCCTGCCCAAAGCAAGACCAATCCCCGATTAAATCTAAAACTCAAATGATCTTGATAAACTGCAGAGTTAGTCTGAAATCAGTAAATTGAAATTCAGTAAAAATAGGAGCAAATAATTAGACTTATGAAGGAAAAATCAAATGCAAAAGAACCCAAAATAAGGAATAACTGACTAGGCAGCAGTTCTGCAGAAAATGATCTCACAGTTATAGTGGATCACAATCTGAAAAGTTGTGATGCTGTTGTGGAAAAGGAAAATGTCATTCTGAATTGTATTAACAAGAATGTTATATGTAAGACACAGGAGGTAATTGTGTTGCTCTACTTAGCACTGATGTGGCCTCAGCTGGAGTCCTGTGTCTAGTTTTGCTCATCACTGTTTAAGAAAGATAAGGACTGTCATAAACAGATTGTTAAGGGTTAATGTCTCTTCTACCTGTAAAGGGTTACAAGCAGGGAACTGGAACACCTGACCAGAAGACCAATCAGGAGACAAGATACTTTTAAATTTGGGTGGAGGGAAGCTTTTGTGTGTGTTCTTTGTCCATTGTGTGTTCTTCTCTCGGGGGTCTGAGAAAGACCAGACATTCCTACAGGCTCTCTAAGTTTCTGTTCAAATAGTAAGTAAAAACAGGCGGTTTAGGCTTTTTAATTGTTTTACTCTATTTGCAATTGTGGATCTGGCTGGTTCCCTTTTATATGTGTAGTTGCTGGAAATATTTTGATTTGTATTGGTACTGGGGGGAAAGTTTCTTTCCGGTGTCTGTAAGCAATAGGACACTGTAATATTTACATCTTGAAGTTACAGAGATAATTCTTTACTTTTTCCTTTCTTTTATTAAAAGATTTCTTTTTAGAGAACCTGATTGATTTTTTTCCTTGTTTCCCTTGTTTTATCCTAGGACTGGTGGGGAAGACGGGAGGGCGGAGAGGTATAATCTCTCTCTGTTTTCCTTGAATCTGTTTGCCTCTTTGTGGAAGGGAAGGGACATCCTTCTCTGTATTGTGATTTAAAGAGTTTGGATCAGTAGTCTCTCAGGATAGCCCAGGGAGGGAAAGTCTGGGAGGGGGAAAGAAGGGGAAATGGTTTATTTCTCCTTGTTTTAAGAACCCAAGGGATTTGGGTTCTTGGGGTCCCCAGGGAAGGTTGGGGAGATCAGAGTGCCTCAAAACACTATATTTTTGGGTTGTGGCAGTGCTATCAGATCTAAGCTGGTAGTTAAGCTTAGAGGATTCATGTGCTAGTATCTCATTTTCTGAACTCTAAGGTTCAGATCTGAGAAGGAATGCTATGACAAGGACAAATTGGAGAATGTTCAGAAGAGAGCGACAAACAGAGTAAGAGGTTTAGAAAACATGATCTATGAGGAAATGTTGAAAGAATGGGACATTTTTAGTTGAGAGAAGAGAAGACTGAGGGGTGAACTGATACCAGTCTTCAAATAATAGAAAGATTGTTTGTCAATTGTTGTCCATATCCACCAAAGGTAGGACTAGACATAATCACTTTAGAGTGCAGCAAATGAGATTCAGATTAGATATTAGGAAAAACTTTCTAACTATGCCGATAATTAAGTTCTGGAACAGGGTATGTTGGGAGGTTGTGTAATCGCCATCATTGGTGACTTTGCAGAACAAGTTAGACAAACATCTGTGGGGGTGGCCTAGGTCTACTTAAACCTCCCTTGGTGGGAAGAGATGGACCAGATGACCCCTTGAGGTTTCTTCCAACCCTACATTTCTATTGTTCTGTGGTTTAATCAGCTATTCTGGTCATCTGATATAAAAAATTTTTGTTCCCTGATAAATGCTATTTGATATGCTCGTTAGGTACCAATAGATTGGAGAGTGATCCAACCTCTTCACAGGATATGAATAGACATCCTGCTGCTGTCCAAAACCAGAAATGTGTATTGAAGACCTCTGCCATTTCTACCTCATTATTAACAATTTTTCCATCTCCATTTCTAATGGCCCCACAGCATTGTTAGGATTTGTTTGTTTGTTTGTTCCTAATACAGTTTAAAAACTACTTATATTTCATAGTCCTCCCAATCACAAATTTTATCCTGATGTCTTTAGCTTCCCTTGTCAGTTTTCTTCATATCATAACCTCTAATGTATATTGATTTGCTCTAATACCCACTTTTTCCATTTTTGTATTATATTGCCTTTTTATTTCTATTGCTGCATTCACTTTGCCACTGGTCCAAAATGAGATTTTAGGAAATGTTTTATACCAGTGGAGTACCCAAATTCCCAAAACCCCTTCATAATTTTCAGCCTTCATTGACTTTCTAGGACACATTAAGCCCCGGCTGGTTGGAGGAGACAGTGCCTGCTCAGGTCGTGTGGAGATAGTACATGGAAACACATGGACCACAGTCTGTGATGCACACTTTGATCTCAAAGTTGCCAACGTGATCTGTAATGAACTTGAGTGTGGAATAGCTGTATCTATCCCAGGAGGAGGTCACTTTGGGGAAGGACAAGGCAAGATCCTGACTGAAGAATTCCAGTGTGTGGGGAATGAGTCTCTCCTGCTCTCCTGTCCCAGGATATCACAAGTGAATCAGATGTGCTCACACATAAATGATGCTGGTGTCATATGCTCACGTAAGAATTCAACACAATGTCTTTAAGATCCCAGTGATGTGTATTTTAGATTATGGTGAAGCAATGTACTGATCTCACTGTGTAGGGAGCTGGGTTTAATAGGGTTGGATCAAAACCCCAAACAAGCCAAGATAATGAGAAAGGGATCAAATGCCACCTGACTTCCCTTTCTTTAACTATTTGCTATAAAATAATTCCAAGGCTTCCTCTCTAAACCCCTTCTCCCTTCTCCCCTGGGCACACAGGTTTCCGGCTGGTGAACGGCAGCACAGCATGCTCAGGGAGGGTGGAGATCCAGGTTCTTGGTGCCTGGGGAACCCTCTGTGACTCACGCTGGGATTTACCAGACGCCAACGTTCTCTGTCATCAGCTCGACTGTGGGTTTGCTGTATCGGCTCCAGGAGGAGCATATTTTGGGAAGGGAACTGGCTCTGTCTGGACAGACACATTTCACTGTAAAGGGACTGAAACCCATTTGGGCCATTGCCATGTTACTGCTCTGGGGGCCTCTCGGTGCTCACATGACAATGATGCCTGTGTGGTTTGTTCAGGTAAGTGCAGGAGAGATGCTGGATTAAGGACACCTGCCCCTCAGTGTGTGACACTGTCCCCAGAGCAGGGGAACCTCAGGACACAGCAAGGAGAGGGGGAGCTAGATCCTAAACCATGTAGAATAATGGTAAATATATTAAAGGTAAAATTAAAGTAAATAATATTATCACAAAAGTATAGCTGTGACCTTTGAAAGCCCGAGATTCTCCAATAAAAACGTCAGCAACTCTGTCCTTACGCAGGACAGTGGAGCAGGGGCAGCACTTTGTCCTTCAGGTTACATAAATGTCACCAATTCATTGTCCTCAGCCTTCTCCAATAGTAAATAGAGGGGGAGCTGGTAGTGACTCCCAGTATAGACATTGCTTCACACTTTCTATTATAAAATATTCTTGACACCTTCTTGAGAAGCTCTTGCGCCTTTCTTTATTGCTGGAGCCTTTGTGATTTGGGAAGGGGTCAGTGCTGCGGCAAGGAAGGTGCCTTCTCCTGTGCAGTGAGATTGCTTCTGGGTTTAGATGAATTATAAACTGCTGAAAATAACTATTTCCCTTCTCTTTCGTGAGTTCCAGCGGATATTTTTGGTAACGCACCACAGAGAAAGTACTGCTTTCACTCACTTAGTTTTCTCTGATTTCTTCACACCTTTCCAACTGAAAAAACTCAAAAGATGTTTTCCCTTGCTTTCTTATTTTTTTTTTTTTTTTTACTTTTTTCTAACTTTTTACAGTGGAAGAAAAGATGAAAAAAATAGAAAGGTGGAGTGCAGAGGACCTGACTCACCCCTGCTGGTGACTTCTGGGAATTAGTTCTTTTCCGCTCTGGAGCGCCCTCTGCAGGGCAGGGATCCACCAGTCCTCTGGGCCCCGTGTCCCTCCCTGGACTCAGGTGCCCTTGTACCTGGGGTGCTGCCCCCTAACCATAACCCTTCAGTCTTAGGGTCTTCTCTCCCCAGGCAACCCCCACCCACTATTCCCACCTCACCTCAGTATAAGGCTACTGCCAGTCATCATCTAGCTCCATGCCCTGGGGAAGACTGCAGTATCAGCCTACTCATCACTGGCAAGGTTGGGTTTGGACCTGCTGCCTCGGCCTACCCCTGGGCTGCCCTTCTGCTAGGCCACAGCCTGGGGCTTTCCAGGCTGGAGCTCCCCAGCTCCTCTGCCTTGCCCCAGCCCTGCTCCACTCATGTACACTGTCTCTAGCTTCCTGCAGCCAGCCCCTTCTCACTCTGAATTCAGAGAGAGACTGAGTCCTTGCTCCCAGCTCCCAGCCTTTTTGGGGCCAGCTGGGCCCTGATTGGGGCATGGCACAGCTGCAGCTGCTTCTCCAATCAGCCCAGGTTTTTCTTTCACAGACTGCCAGCCCTCTCCTAGGGCTGGTTCCAACCCTATCAGGGCTGGAGCGGGTCACCACCCCGCTACAGGGAGGAAGTGGCAAACCTGTAAATCCAAAAACTGGAAAGAAAAATTAAATGTTGAAATGAATCAACATTTTAGTTAGAATCTAAACAAAAATTCTCATTCCATTTCCAGTATCTCAGATTTGTTTAAAATTGAAATATTGAAATTGAAATACTTCACGAGAAAAATGTTGGGTTGTTGATCCGCTTTAATATTTACCCCTTTTCTAAAAAAAACCCAAGAAATTAAACAAATGGTGAAACAGAGAGAAAAAAGCAAAGTGACTTGCCCAAGGTCACCCAGTGTGTCAGCAACAGAGACAGGATACAACAAAGTGATTTGTCTCACAGCCTTGTGCTTGTTCCACCCAGCGCCACTGCCTGGCTGCAGAAGAGCTGAGCAGCCACATCTTGTCTTGACGCTAATGGCAGTTGTGAGTGCTCAGTACTTCTGCAAATTAGACCCCATAAAAATTGGCTTAAGAGACCTGCTCAGCATCACCTACGGAATCTGTGGCAGAGGCAGGAACAGAAATGAGCTCTACTGAATGAGGTTCACTGCTCTTAACAAGAGCATCCTAGTTCTTCCTGCACAGCCTGCTCATTTGCTACAGGCCTTCCAGTTTCTAAAGTGAGTGAAGCAGAAGCCCTGGATTTCAACCTTCTTCCTAATAATAATAATAAATAATAATAATAATGTACATGTAGCTTCCAGGATTGACTCCCACAGAGCCCAATGTCACTGGTGCTGTTACACACCATGACTAAGCCTATAAGGCCCTGCCCAGCACTCTCAACAGTCGTCTACTCTCCTCTTCACAGCGGATACCTTTGTATCTTGGGGGCAATTCACCTCATAGCTCTCTTGCTTCTCCCAAAGGCTGCTACCTGCATTCCTAACTGAATTCCCTGCAGCCCTGCCCTGTCTCTGCTAACTAGCTACTCAGCCCATATCCTGGTACTCGGAGGGAACTCCTCAGCAGAGGGGATGCTGCTTTCTCCCTATAGCTGCTGGAAGGAGAATCTCTTCTAAGGAAAAACACCTGGTCCCTTCCATACGAGCTCCATTTGCCATAATCCCTTCTGCCCTTCCTGAGGGGCTGTGGTACCCAGTTATATCCATGAGCCTCCTCGGAAAGCCCCAAATCTACTCTCTACCCTCACACTACACTAGTGGCATAGCTAGGACAAGAAATCTGGGTGGGCCCTGGCTTTCGGGGGGTGGGCAATGATGGAAGGGGCAAAGGGAGGGGTGCAGGAGGGATCTGGTGCCCTGGGGAGGGGGCAGGAGAGACAGGGAGCTTGCATCCCTCCACCCCTTCCAGTCAACCCCCAAAGCTGAGGCTTCCCAGGCCACACAGGCTGCAGGGCTTGCCTAGGGTAACCAGACAGCAAATGTGAAATATTGGCCAGGTGGTGGGAAGTAATAGGTGCCTATATAAGAAAAATCCCCAAATTTCAGGACTGTACCTATAAAGTCAGGACATCTCAACACCTAGGCGTGCCCTTTGGGTGAAGGGGGGTCCCTCTGGGGCTTGAGCTCCACCCACCTTTCCCGACCCTGGCTCAGTGTCCATCAGCCCAGCCACATCCCTTTCCTGCCAGCTCTGGGAGCTGCTGTCCCAGTCTCTGGCCCCAGCACTAGCCCCACCCAGACCTGCTCCCACAAGGCACACCCTCTACCAGGCTAGAACTGGTGTCAGGAGAGAGACGCGTCCAGGCTGATGGACACCGAACCGAGTTTGGGAGTCCCAGCCTGTGAATTAGAGGGGCTTCGTCCCTAATTTGGGTGGGCCTGGATGCTAACTGAGTAGGCCACAGGCAACCAATGGCTACACCCCTGCACTACACTAGCTTCACACAGGCATTTTCCTGCTCCAATCTTAGGGCAAACTCCTGGCTCTGTTGACGTCAATGGAGGTTTTAGTATTGCCTTCAGCAGGGCCAGGATTTCACTCTTAGCCTTGAAATTTTATTTGGCCACCAAGATCCTTGAGCTGTTTGGATCCAGTGCGCACACACTGCACCTATCAGGTTGTCATACTAGTACATACCGTACCTGACACAGCCAGTGGGTGAACCCTGCACTGACTCTGCTGCTTGTCTTTTAAGACTGTCAGTCTCTCCTGGCTGCACCTGTGTCTGAAATCAGTGAGTAATTCCTAACTTACCACCTTGCTGTAGGACTTATAGATTCTGAGACACACACACAGACTGAGATTCAAATAGAATCATAGAATCATAGAATATCAGGATTGGAAGGGACCTCAGGAGGTCATCTAGTCCAACCCCCTGCTCAAAGCAGGACCAATTCCCAACTAAATCATCCCAGCCAGGGCTTTGTCCAGCCTGATCTTAAAAACCTCTAAGGAAGGGGATTCCATCACCTCCCTAGGTAACACATTCCAGTGCTTCACCACTCTCTGAGTGAAAAAGTTTTCCCTAATATCCAACCTCCCCCACTGCAACTTGAGACTACTACTCCTTGTTCTGTCATCAGGTCCACTGAGAACAGTCTAGATCCATCCCCAGGGAGTCACAATATTCCCTAACAGAGCACTTCCCCTTCCCTGCCCAACACACAACCTGCTTAGTGTGGTGTGAACTGATCAGCTGGAATCTCATGTTAGGCTCACAGATGACACCACACTTCAGGGGACAGCTCCAGTCAGAACCACCAGTGCCAGGACTATTAAACACTAGAAGCTGCTACACTGGACCCAGGAGAACCAAGAAAGTTGTCACCAACTGAGCAAAGATCAGAGGGAACTAAGAGAATTTACCAACAATAACCTGTTCCTGATCACCATGAGCCCTGCTCTTCATTTGGCCAAATTCCCTCAAGGCAAACTTGCCTAAATCTCGCACGACCCACCTGCTAAGTGCTTGTGCAGACACCATTCACTGGCTTCCAGGCATTTAAACCTGGATAAAGTGACTACAAACCTCAGCAGCCATTCCACCACCATACACAAAGACTATTTTCCCAATCAGTAACCTGCAGGAATTCCCTCTCTCTCTCATTTACAGCAAGCCCTTCTGTCGAGCTCAGAGTGTTACAATCCTTATATCACCTTCCGCTTATACAGTCAAAAAAATAAGTTTCTTCTGACAGAGCTTGTTCCCTTTAACTCTGTGACACACTCTGATCACTGGCTTATACCTTCTTATTGAGAAACAGTCCATAAATTCGTGCACTCTCTTTATTATTTCTAAGGTATATTCAGTGTGTTTCCCATCTCTCCTGAGCCCAGGTCGCTCTGAATCACTCAGACTGCTGAATGGAGAGAGCCGATGCGATGGAAGAGTTGAGATTTCCCTCCATGGTGTGTGGAGCAGAGTCCTGGATGACCAGTGGGACATGAACGATGCCAGTGTGGTGTGCAGGGAGCTCCAATGTGGAGTTGCTGAGAAAGCTTATAACCCCCCTATGCCTGAGCAAGGAACGGGCCCTGTGGGGCTGAGAAGTGTCCAGTGTGCAGGAAATGAGACTCATCTGACTCTCTGTGACAACTCCACGTCTGAGACAGCCCAGGCAGGAATTGCTGAGGACGTCGGTGTCATTTGCTCAGGTGATTTATTTACAAAACTCACTGACACTCTCTGTTCAGTAGGAAAATACATATTAACAGCTAGGATTTATCCCTGCAGGGAGCAGGCGGATCAGACTGGTGAATGGGACAGGTCGCTGTGCCGGGAGAGTGGAGATTTATTACAATGGCAGCTGGGGGACAGTCTGTGATGATTTCTGGGATCTGCCAGACTCCAGTGTCATTTGCAAACAACTGGGATGTGGACACGCCATCAATGCAACTGTCTCTGCTCATTATGGGCAAGGATCCGGGCAGATCTGGCTGGATGATGTGAACTGTTCTGGGAATGAATCCGATCTCTGGGCGTGTCCTTCAAGGGGCTGGGGCCAGCACAACTGCAGACACAAAGAGGATGCAGGAGTTCTCTGCTCAGGTCTGTTCTGTGAATGCTCTTGTGAGCAGTGTTACCAGGCAATTTAATTAAAGGGAGAGATGTTTAAGAAGATCACTGAGAATGATACTCTCCCTGACTGTCTCTGCCTCCCTTTTCCTTGTGTAACTACCTACCAGGGTCACCATTAGAAAGTCCCTAATGTTAGAATGCTGCGTCTCAGGTGTCTGAAGGAGACTGTATCATGGAAAGCAGTGACTGAAAAGGATGTAGGGTCCTACTGCAGAGATAACTGAAGATGAGCTCCCAGTGCTGTGTGTGGTAAAACGGGCAAATGAGAACCTTGAATGTATAAACAGGGGAGTAGTGAGTGGAAGTGGGGACTAAATTTTAGTGTTGTATCTGGAACTGGTGAGACAGATACTGGAATACTGTGTCTAGTTCTGATGTCCACAAAAATTGGAGCGGGAGCAGAGAAGAGCCACACGTGATCTGAGGGCTTCAATAAAAGCCTTATAGTGAGAGATTTAAGATGCTGAATCTGTTTAACTTATCAAAAGAATCAAGAGGTGACTTGATTACGGTGTGTAAGTTCCTTCACAAGGAGAGCATACCACTTATTAATGGGCTCTTTAATCTAATGGAGAAAGGCAGAACAAGAATCGATGGCAGGAAGCTGAAACCAGACAAATTCACCTCAGAAATAAGGCCCAGGTTTTTAACAGGGAGGGTGATTAACCATCAGAACAAACTACCAGCGAAATGGTGCATTCTGTATCTCTATACATCTTCCTGTGTAGACCGGATGCCTTTCTGGAAGCCCTGCTTAAGTCACACTCAAGTTATTAGGATCTCTTCAGCTGTTTTTCAGAAGGTCAAACTATTTTATCTCATGATCCCTCTCACGCTGAAGTTGCTCACAGCTTTCAGTGCTCACCTCCAGGAGAATGATGAGAAACAAGGTAATACCCCAACCTGGTGGTGTGTTCTACAAGTAGACATCAGCAAGACAGTAACAGATGTGAACTTCTGGGCTAATGTTCCCTCTAATTTTTTACATCCATGTTTGGTATGAATTTTGTTATGTGTACCAGTATAGAGGTGATGTGTGGCGGGATTTAGGCTGAGGGGATGAGGCCGTGGGAGGCTGTCATAGCTTTCCTACTCAGATCTGAACCTTAGAGTTCAGAAAATGAGATGCTAGCAGGAAACCCCCAAGTTTAATTACCAGCTTAGATCTGATAGCGCTGCCACCAGCCAGGAATTCCAGTGCCTGGCTCACTCTGCTCTCCCCAAAACCTTCCCTGGGGGACCCCAAGACTCAGATGCCCTAAGTCTCACAACAAAGGGAAACAACCCCCTCCCCTTGTCTCCTCGTACTTCCTCCCTGGATGACCCTGTTTCAATTCTTCCCATCAATTCCCTGCTGAGCTGCAGACTCAATCTCCTTGAGCCCCAACTAGAAAAAAAAATCCAACAAGTTTAAAAAATAAAGCTTTATATAAAAAGAAAGAAAAGGCATAAAAATGATCTCTGTATCAAGGTGACAATATACAGGGTTATTGCTTAAAAAAAAATGAATAAACAGCCTTATCCAAAGAGAAATACAATTTAAAAAATTCCAGCAAACCACACACATGTAAATACAAAAAAAACCAACCCCAATATAAGCCTATTGTCTTTCTACCTTTGTACTTACAATGTGGAAACAGAAGATTAGAAAGCCTGGAGATAGAGTAATCCCCTCAGAGACTAGAGAGCAACCGAGACGAGACAAAGAACACACACCCAAAACTTCCCTCCCTTGAGATTTGAAAAATCTTGTTTCCTGATTGGTCCTCTGGTCAGGTGTTTGGTTCCCTTTGTTAACCCTTTACAGATAAAAGAAACATTAACCCTTAGCTATCTGTTTATGACATAGCCAGCTCTGGGCTGGTGCAGAGAGTGAGAGTGTGCAGGGTGAGGGTTCTGGCTGGGGGTGCGGGCTCTGGGATGGGGCCAGAGATAAGGAGCTTAGGGTTGTGAGGGGGCTCAGGACTGGGGCAGAGGGTTACAGTGTGAGTGCTGATGGCTCTGGTTACGGGTGAGGACTCTGAGGTGGGCCCGGAGATGAGGAGCTCAGGGTGCAGGAGGGGACTCACGGTTGAGCAGAGAATTGGAGTATGTGGTGGGTTAGGGCTCTAGCTGGGGCTGTGGACTATGATGTGGGGTCATGGATGAATGGTTTGGGGTGAAGGCTGCTCTGGGGCTGCAGCAGAAAGAGAGGACTCTGCCCAGCCTTCTGCTGCTGTAGCAGCCTGTGGCCAGGGGAAAGGCACCGCTTTCCCCACTGCAGCAAATCTGGGATCAGGGGAGAGGAACCTCTTCCCGACCGTGGCAGATCGAGGGCTGGGGCCAGGGGAGAGGCACCTGTCCCCGGCTGCAGCAGGTTCGAGGCTGGGGAAGAGGCACCTCTCCAATCCAGGATCCTGTGTCTCCATGCATACTTGGCCATTGATATCCTGCTCTGCAGCCATGTGGCCACACAGCTTAGAGGGAACATAGTCCTGGATCAACATACACCTCTACTCTGCTATAACTCGGCTGTGGGGAGCCAAAAATCCCTACCACATTATAGCTGAAACTCCGTTATATCGGGGTAGAGGTGGCAGGGCTCCAGCAGTGATTAAAAGACCTCCAGGTTCCAGCCACTGCAGGGAGTCCGTGCCCATTAAATTGCCAGTGAGCCCTGCTGCCACAGCCCCGGTGTAGCGGTTACAGGGCTCCAGCAGTGATTTACAGGGGCCGGTGCTCCCTGCAGCAGCCAGAGACCCAGACCCTTTAAAGCTCTGCCGGAGCCCCGCTGCTACCACGCTATACGCAATCCCGTGTTATATCGGGTCATGTTACAGCGGGGTAGACATGTATCTATCTTCCCAGACTAACTGGACTTAATGATAATTGGTCACTCACACCAAATTCACACCACATTCAGGTTGTTTCCAGTCCCAAGAGACCAGTCACTTACCCCAGATCAGTTGGTATTCTGGATCTTTTACCAAAGACAATGCCTGTAGCCAATCCTGTAATAAACTATATGCAGGTTTATTGACTAGGAAAAAGAAATAAAAGGAGTATTTTACATGTTAAAGCAAGCAATCATCTACACACAAATGAGTTACCATTTGCATCCTAGGAGTGACAGAGTTGTAGTGATCTGTCAATTCCAAATGTCCTTCAGCGCTGACCCAGGGGTAACTCCTTCCGATCTCTGGCTTCAGTTTGGTGTCTCTAGCCCTGTCACAGTTCAAACAGCCAAAAAGATGAACAATCATCACATCTACTATTTTGATTTCCCTCTTCCAACCTTCAAAGCGATGGGACGAGGCCTTCTGCATGTGCTGCTCCCTGGGTGTGATAAGGCCATTAACCAATCCTATATATTGTGATGATCCTTGATAGCCCATCCGATTTTGATAGTCCTTTGGGACGGATGGGGGGATAGTTCCCGTGCTTGAGTTCACAAGTTGAGCACAAAAATTTTCAAACTTATAAAGCAAAACTTACATATTTTCTTGTAACATGGACCACAGACATTACAAGTGAGATTAATGTCTGCAGCAACTAACAACCATTTCATAGAGTCTGAACACTAAATGCATTCTTACAAGACTAATATCTGTTTTGAGCAAAACTAACGTACAGGTGACCTGGCCTGGTCTTCAGCTATGATATTGTCAGTTCTCAGCTAATACCTGCAGCCTGTGCAAAAGCTGGCATCTGGCCTACCAATGTCACAATTCTTCCCAGCTTTTATCTGTTACAATCTGTGTGTACTGGTGGTAGATGGTGGCCTTCCAGACATGCCCACTGTTTTCCTAGGGGCCTGTGATGTCTAAAAGAGTCTCTCATTCTTGGAGTGGTTGTCTAGCATTTGCTCCTGCAGAAGGATGCACAGGATTGTTAGCAATCGCTGGGATTTCACTCTTCACTCCCCCGTTCATTTCAGAATCAGAAGATTTAAATTCCCTTTTTGTGCATTTCCTTCTAGAATTCACAGATCTGAGGCTGGTGAGCGACAGTGACTGTGCTGGGCGGCTGGAGGTTTTCTACAATGGGACGTGGGGCAGTGTTTGCTCCAATCAGATGTCTGGAGTCACCCCAACAATTGTCTGCAAACAGCTGAACTGTGGGGATGGAGGGCAGATTGAAAGAGACTTTGAATATGGAGCAGGTTCTGGTCCCACGTGGCTGGACCATGTTGCATGCAGTGAGCAGAACAGCTCTTTCTGGCAGTGCCCGTCAAAGCCCTGGGATGCAAAGTCATGTGATAATCGAGCAGAAGAGACCCATATTTCTTGCGATGGTAATTATGAAACTACCTGCATGCGCATGTGCAAACACACATGTATGTGATGTGTTCAATTAATTGAAGGGTTAGGATAGAATTTGTTGTTGTTCACATCTCAGTGTAGGCAGATGTAAATTCTCAACACAAGATACAAACGTATTTTCATGATGTTTTAGAGGTATAAGCATTTGTCTGATTTACAACAAACATGGAAGTTAATCAATTAATTATAAAAGAGACAAGTGTTACATAGTGCGCTAAGGTAGTGTGAGAGCAAAGAAAAGCCTCTCCCTAGAGACCGTCATTAGGCAGCTCTGTGGTTATTAATCCTTTTGGGATGAACAATCAGAGATGGGCCCAAGGTGTGCAGTTTGGGTCAATACTGGAATCCCCCAAAAGTCTGGGTGCATATTGGCCTGTGTGTCTGAGTAAAAGCTGAAGAGCAAATTAGTTAGGTATTAAATGACTGAGAGTTCACATTTCTGTTTATACAGTGCTGAAATTAGGGGTTTAAAATGCAGATAAATTCTACTCTCACATACCGCCCAGTGCCTTCACCTCGGCATTTTCTCTCCATAGGAAAAAAAGCAAAACCAACTCAGACCCCGTTTACCGAATGCCCGAACTCTCCAAGCTGCACAGGTATCTCTGCTTCTCATTTTTTTACTCTTGGTCCTTAAGGACTTTCCCAGCTGCTCCAGTAACATGTGAGGTTTCTGCATTTCCAGACCAGGAGAAGTTACGTGTCGTGAGAGGACAGGACAGATGCTCGGGGAGAGTGGAGGTTTGGTACCGCGGCTCCTGGGGAACAGTTTGTGATGACTCCTGGGACATGGCAGATGCTAATGTTGTGTGTAAACTACTGGGCTGTGGATCTGCTGTATCTGCCCCGGACAAGGCTGCATTTGGCGAGGGGACTGGTCCCATCTGGGTGGAGAAATTGAATTGCCGAGGGACTGAGTCATCTCTCTGGGACTGTCCTGCCAAGCCCTGGGGTGAGAGTAACTGTGGTCATAAGGAAGACGCTGCTGTGAATTGCTCAGGTGAGTGAGAGGAGATGTTTCTGCTACATGCTATAATTTTCAGGGAGGAGGATGGATCAGCCCCCCTCCCCCTACCGCCCCCCTTTGGTCCCAGACTAGGCCCTCCCATCTCCTGTGTGAAGAAGCATCATGGATGCTGTGGGGTGGGACCTTTGTGGGGTCAGATTGCGTCAGGCATCTGCTCACGTAGCCCTTGCATCCCAGTGCTGCTCTGATGGAGCTTGTGGAGGTGACAGCTGGAGACAACCAGGAAATCTCAGATGTGAGGTTCCCCCAGGGAACAAACACGTCACTTCCCCCTCGCTCCAGGCTCCAACTGTCCTCCCTTTCCCTTTGCAGGTCTGACAGAGATGACAGATTCTCCAAATACCCCAGTTAAAGCATCCCCCTCCTCCCAATAAGGGTTAAGTTTCCCTGGTGCTGGGTCACAGGGGATGAGCTGCAAGCTGCAGCCTGAGGGAAGGAGCTCCTTTCCACAGACTGTGAAATCCAAAGGCGAATGACACCTGGATGGGAGCTGCAGGTCTTGCTGAGCATGATGATTCCTGTCTGCTGGCTCCAGCTGACAGAGCAGGGCCCATGATTTAAACAGCAGCCTGTGAGCTGCCCCCATGGCACATAGATTGTCCCAGTCCATTACCCTGCTGTCCTGGGCTGTGCAATGAGTGACTGGGGAACTCCCTGCTCCTCCCCTTCCCCCCACCCGACTCTCACAGGATAATCTCTCCTATTGCATGTTCATTTCCATCCAGCTCCCCCACGCCGCCCTCCAACTGACAGTGGAAGAGTCATGGTGCCCGTGATCATCTGCATTATACTGGGGGCCCTGCTCTGTCTGGTCTTAATCATCCTGGGGGCGCAGGTGCGAAGTGCCAGGGCACAGCGCAGAGGTGGGTCCTGATTGGTGTCACTGTGTGAAATGTCCCTGTAATAGCAGGGGGACTGCAGGATGTCAGAGTGAGGGATTATACAGGGCTGGGTGGGGTGGCCGAGAGTGCCTGTTAACTCCTCTCTCATTTAATATTTCATTAACTGTCTGACAGTGGAACAGCCCAGCCATGAAATCTGGAGATGATACTAGCTAGGGAGTGTCACAGTTTCAGGGAAGCTGCATCTGTGTGTAGGGGTCCCCTTACTGACATTAAGTGGGGGTGTTTTGGTTGGCTAGCTCCCAGTACTAAAAGAATGGGGAGAGGCCAATGCTCCAGGTCAGCCTGATTGACAGGGCAGGCAGGCTTATCAGGGAGCCAAGAGGCCAGGGTGGGCCCTGACATCCATGTGTGCTGGAGCTGCCTGGGCAGACAGAGTGGGGCTGAGCTAAGGAGAAGGCAAGAGCCCAAGCTGATCTGGGGAGCAGAGCTGTGCCAGATCCAGAGGTAGGGCGGCTCCAGGCAGCAGCACAGCAAGCAGCTGCCTGGAGCAGCCAACAGAAAGGGGCGGCATGTCTGACTCTTCGGTGGAAGTCTCTCCCTCCCTCTCAGAGCAAAGACCTGCCTCCGAATTGCCTCTGAAGAATGAAGCCGATCATAGCCCAGAAAGAGCAGACTTGCCCTGGGAGGACAGCAGTAGCAACCAGAGCCAGAGAGGCCAGTGAGCTGAAGGCAGAGCAGTAGCTGAGGTAGAGTGGCGCTGGAGCTGAGACAGTGGCAGAGCTGGGGCTGCAGCATTTCGGAGGTGGATGCAGTGAGCAGCAGGGGAGAGCGAGGGGGATTGACAGGGCAGGGGCGACAATGGGAAGTAGGTTCTGGCCACTTAGAGCCTGAGAGCATGTGGCCACCACCAGAGCAAGAGTCCGACCAGCCGCATCCCTGCAGCACAGCCCGGGCCTGAGAAGGAGGCCTGGGAGCTACAAGGAACGGACTGGGAACTGCCCTGACATTCCAGAGACACTGTTTGTGATGTTCCCTGCCACAGAGCAGGGTGATGTTTTCCTTTAACCTTTCCCATTTTTCCTTATTACTTTTTAAATTAATTGCTGATTAAATAAATTGTATTTGCTTTAAACCATATGTAATGATCAGTAGGTTGGGGAAGCATCCAGTGCAGAGAGAGCACCCTGGAGTGAGGACACCCTAGCCCCTGACCTAGGTGACCACGACAATGCTGAAGGTCAACCCCCCAGGAATCCTGGGCCCAGCCATGTTGGGGTTACCTGGGCTCTGCAGACAGAAGAGTCCTCAAGGGCAGGGAGGCCTCTGGGTAAAAGAAGTGGGAGCAAGGACTCAGATCTTTCCTCTAGCCCACTTCATCAGGGTAGTGCAGAAGTCAGGAAAGTTCCCCACAATAGGGGGACCATTGCCCCGCTTACATGTATCCCCACAGTGATCCACTCCGGGAGTGCCCAGTCAGGCCTGAAGCCTCCAGCCATCACCTGTGTCTGGGCAGTATCCATCTGTTCCACCTCCTTCTGATCAGGGGATTTTAAGGCTGCACAGCCCCCTGCCTTCCAGGCCAGCCTGCATGCTGTGCATTCTCCCCAAGAGCTATGAGCAGTGTATTGCCAGCAGTTACAAGTCACCACCCAGCTCTCTCTCAGCAGCATCACAGAGAAAACAATAAAAATTCCTCCACACTTACTGAACATACCAGAAATCACCTGTCTTCGTCATGGGTAGCCCGGCAGACCAACATCCCTCCAACCATTCAGGTTTGGGATCCTCATGGACAGAAGGTCCTGTTCTTTTGCTGAATCAAAATGAAGACCCTGAGTATGTTTAAACTCAGTCTTTCGTATCAGAAATCTTTCTTTGTCTCTTGGTCTCTGGGAACCCAGTTTATACTAGTCTGTGTAAATGACCTCAAAGGCTCTTACCTTTCTGGAGTTGTTTATAAACTTGGTGATTTGCCTTTATCATCCCTGACTGTTTTTTAGTTCCTGAAAGAGCTGTGGTAACCCTCCCACGTGCAGCAGAACACAATACATAAACCATTCACAGATTTAATGCAGTGGTTCCATACTGCATGGGGTTGCAGAATCTGCCACAGGGAGGGGTTCTGAATATCACTGAGAAGAGACATCATGGAGAGGGACCTAGAGAGATTGTAATTATTGTCAGGGGAAAAAGTATATAAAAATAGAGCTGTGGTAAATAGTTGTTATTAGTTACCCAATAGAAAGTACAATCTTAGGAAGGAGAAATGGGGGAAAGGAAGGTTATACTGTATAATAACCATAGGTGGCACTTATCAAGAATTTTACATCTATAACTCACTGTACAAACATTAGCTACCAGCTCTATGGAAAGAAAGTAGAGAAAGAGATTGCCATCAACATACACATAACATTCACTACTTTGCAGTAAGACAATGACTATAACGAGATCTCATGCTTCAGGGCTTCAGCCAGTCATCTGCAGGGGTCAGGGAAGAATTCTGGGAAGCCCTTATATTTGTTGTTTGGTTTTTGCCCTCTTGTGGAGCATCAGACATTAGCTAGAGATGGAGCTGTGACACTGGATGGGCTGCACCAGTTCTCTGAGGTGGTACAGAGAAACCTCTTTCTAAGATGTCTTGCTGGTGTGTCTTTTACACATGCTCAGGGTCAAACCGATTGTCCGATTTGGAGTCAGGAAGGAATTTTCCCCCAGGGCAGAGTGGCAAAAAGAAACGTTGGGGGATTTTCATCTTCCTCTGAAGCATGGAGCATGGATCACCTGCCAGGATTATCTAGGCATTTCTCTTAGCCAGTTCCCTGCCATTGCACGGGCCTTGGCCATTGGTGGTACCTTATTCCCGCCTGCTTTCTGCCTGTGGCACACAAGAGCTTATTCTGCTGAGGATTGAAATGCTTTAGTCTAGCTGCAACTTTGGGTTCAAACATGGGGAAATCTGGGTGAAATGCAGTGGCCTGTGTAATACAGAAGGTCAGACTAGATGTTCTAATGGTCCTGTCTGGCCTTAAAGTCTATGAAAAAAAAGTGTTTCAATTTTCAGATAAGTGTAAACACCAGCGTAGGGGAAGAATTATTTAAACTGCTCCAAAGGGGAATAGCCCGGAATAATGGGATGAGATTAAAAAGGGAACATTTAAGATGAATGTGAGGAAGCTTTCTGACAGCGAACTAGCCCTGGGAACCATCATCAAAGGGCTGTTGTGGAAAGGGATGTCCCCATCACCTGGCTTATTTAAATCCAGCCTGGACAGAGCAGTGGGAATGTGCTGTAGAGTTTAGACTCACACTGCGCCCAGGGGGAGGGGCTGGATGATCCCATAATGTTTCCAATCTCTGGTTTCAGTGACCCTGTGCAAACCCTGCCCTTTCTTTTCAGGCTCCAGAAAACCCTTGGATCCCTTCTCTGAGGCTGTGTACGAGGAGATTGATTATAATCTGATGAGAGAGAAGCAGGAGATGTTCAGTCGCTCAGGTCTGTGTGTCTCACTCTTAACAGGGAGCAGCTATCTAATGCCCTTTCCATCTGAGACCCTGACCCAGTGTTAAATCACTGCAGCTTCAGCCCTGTCAGCTTGTCATTGGAGCTGGGCACGTCTCTTCATTACAAAATGATTTGGGGAAAAATGCAGATTTAGAGACACTGAAACATTTCACAAATTCTTGTCAATTTCACCCACTTGTTCCAAAAACACACACAAAAGTTCATTTCATTTCAACATTTTCTAAAGACTTTTTTTAAATTTGATATTAATTTTTAGTTAGAAATTTCCTTTAATTTTATCCATAAAATATTTTTAAAATAAGAAATATCCAAAAGAACATCAAAAGGTTTCATCAACATGAAACTTTGTGTTTTTTAGTTTTGCATTTGCCAAAAATTTCAAAAAAGCCATTTTTGGCTCAGTCCAAACATTTTTATTTAGTTAGTTATTTATACAATGGCCAGAGACTGAAACCATGTTTTTTTTTGTCAAGCTCTAGTTGTAGGGGCTGGGTCTGTGGTGGGCCCAGCAGTTACTCATGTAGACTGATGGAGATGGGCTCCCTTCCCATCATACACTGAATGTCCCAATTCTAGGGACAGTTAATGTCTCATCTGCCCATTCTGTAACCTTGGAGTGTAACCAGAGAGGGGTCAGGAAAGCGACATTCTGGGGCCAGGCTAAACTATCATTTGAAAATTCTCTGGAGCGTTGGAGCAGGAATGGTCTGTGCCCCCCTCCCACCACAGCCACCAGTTTGCTGGGTCAGCTCCTGCTGCCCCCGGGAGATCAGCCCAGGAAAGCCTCATGACTTTGAGTCATGGCCCTTTTATCCTTTGTGCCATTTTGTCTCAATGTCTGATGGAACATCCTACCCAAGGGCTGTGCTGTGATGGGGCTCTGGGAACATGCTCAGAGCATCCCCCAGCACCACTGACAAAATGGCTAAGGTGAATCAAGACTCTGCTCTGGGCCTGTCTTGTCCTAATCTGGAAACACCATGCAGAGCTGACCGACTGATTCATGTGGGAGGTGGGGATTTATCCTTAAGAAGGAGGTGTCCCCTCTGTGGCTGAGGAGGCCAGGACCATTGTGGAACATTCTTGGACCAGCAGCCAGAGACGTGACCTTTACTCACCCCAGTATATTTCTGGTCAGATTGTAGCATCCCCTCAGTCACATTTACCACAGTAACATGGAGATTTCTCTTGGGGAGTCTGTGTCAGCTTCTCACCACTCAAGAGTCACTGTGATCCAGCATCTTCTCTGGAAGGAGGAGTAGACTGAGATGAGAAATCCTGCTCGACGCCCCAAATGTGTTCCCAGTTCCACAGTCCTGCTGTTCTCATTGTGATGAATTTCTGGTTCTCGTCTCTCCAGTCTCCTATTCAGATGACTCAGTGAGGAAGCTGCAGTATTACACCGGGGACAGTGAGGGGGAAAATGATCCTGGATCAGAACAAGGTAATGCGGCAGGGGCAGACTCAGGCCGAGAGACCTAAATCTAGGCAGAGAACAGAATTTCTGTGACACTTTCTGCAATGGCAGCCATTTGCCCTCACACGGTTCCCATTTTACACAGTCAGGTCTAATCCCACTAAACAGGATTTCTGCCAGAATCTCAGGATGGGAACATGTGACCATCTCCTGAACCCACACCCCTGGGAGTGGTTTGCAGTGACCCCAGATAAGGAGCTGGTAGAGATGAGTCAGTGTCTTTGGGTGGAAGGCGTCAGTGCCCAGCAGGGCTCCTCTGTCATCCCTGAGACAGAGAGAGCAGGAAGATTGTCCTATGTTATAGTCACAGATGGGCTCAGCCCAACTCACTGATCAGACCCCACCAGAATTTTAGGGCAGGGGGATTTGATGATTCTGACCCTAACTCTGGATCTCAGTTTTGGGGTTGGCACCTGTCACTATAACAGGTTGAAGCAAAACTCTGGATCTGAACATCCTGGCCTGACCCCATCTCTAATTGTAAACGAGGCGGCATTTCTACCCCAACTGCTCTCAAGGAAGTCCATGATTTGGGCCCTTTGGGAGTTTAGCCTCTTGGTGGGGAAGGAGACACTGAGCAGATGAACCAGTTCTGCTGAGAAGCTGGAGCGCTGCCAAGCTGAGCCTTGAGCTGCCTGAGAGGCTAGTGGAGAGCAAGAGCTCACAAAGGATCAGGCCAGGGACCTCCCAGCGGGAGCTTTAATTCCTGCAGAGGGGAGGTTCCCCCTCCCCAGGGTAAAAGGAAAATTCAAACCTGCCTGCAGAGATCAGCTGGATTCACACAGAGCCGGCTCTGGCTTGGCCAGGCCTGTGTCCCAACCTGTAATCTCAGCACAAACCCAGATCCTGCTCCCACTGAAACACATACAAGAGCTGCTGTTGGATTGTGCAGGGACAGGATTGAACCCTAGTTATTTCTGCGACTCCTGTTTTACTGTTGTTCTCTGACTTGTGCCCTCTCACCATGGACCCCTTGCGACTTCCCCACTCATGTGCCATGATAAACAGCTCTAGTTATAAGGGCCACCTGCGCTGAAGAGATGCTGCTGTTGCCAGGGGCTGAGTGTGGTGTTTGCTGTTTCAGAGGGAGCTTCCCCGGGGGGGTCTCAGCTGGATTACGATAACATGGAGGAGCCTGCCTTGAACGACGTGCCCCAGACTCCAGACGGCCAAGGTGAGCAGTGAATCTGCCTCCTGGAAGTGAAGTCACTGTAATGAAAAACTAACTATTTCCCAGTAGGGACAATAGTGGTTTGTTAGGAAAACCACAAAGTTCTCCCACTAGTATTGGCTATTGGTGTAATATTGGGGGCACTGAGCAGGTGCATTACAAGAGCTGTGTGGAGGCCCAGGGGTAGGGAAGCGTATGAGATCCTAGGTCATGAGAGAGGCCCGTTGCAGGGACGGAAGGAGCAGTTCACTCAGGACCTGCCCACACAGTACTTGGCTCAGGTCACTGCCCTGTGACCCTCACTGCCATGAGCACTAGGGTTACTCACTGTTTGTAAACATAATGCACCAAAGCAGAGACCTTTACATAGCGGCAATGTTCCCTGCCACCCTTTCCTGGCATGCAGCTCTGGCAGCTTATATAAATCTGTATCAGACATGCTGTGAGGGGGGTGGGCGGGACATAGAGATTTTACACCCAAGGGCCCATGTTCCACCCTTATTAGCCGGCTCAGCTCCCACTGGTGTTAGTACATTTGAGACTGATGGCAGTTTATGGGGTAAGCTTTATCAGGAGAACTCACTGAAAAGACATTTTAAAAATAATGTCAAGTTTAGGAAGCCGAAGACAAACTCTGGACAATTCCAAGTCATTTACATTTGTAATTATTGTAACCAAATGACTTGAGGAGCAATCCCTCTGGACTAGATCCCAATCATCTCTTTCTAGAACTCTCCCTTCCCCTCGTCATCTGGGACCTCTAGGATCCTCTCAACCAGGTACTAAAATGTATCAAATCAATCTGATCTGTAAATTCCCTCAATCTGAGGTTTCCAGAGGAGGGCTTGTTTTACATCTCTGAGGGTGGAAGTTAAGTCGCTGAGAGATCGCCAGGGACCAATGAGGCTGGTTCATCTTGTAGTTTATTTCTATCTTTACTGTGAATATTCTCTTAATTACTTCATATCTTCATGTCAGATGCCCCTGCCCTGCCTGGAGATGTCCTAGGGGATGGTTATGATGATGCCAGAGAAGTGTCTGACAGTGAAGGTGACCCTCCTTTGGGGCAGAATAATGAAAAAGGCACTGGGGCAAATAACAGGGATTCACAGACAGGTGAGTGGAGAATTGTTTGCACTTCACACTGTCTCTGCAGATTGAGAGGGCTGGAAATGTGTGTACGCAGCAAGAGAACAGGCCTGGCTAACCCAACGCTTGTGAGAAAACTCTCCTTCTCTCATTTCTCCATTCCCTCAAAACAGAGGCTTCAGTGCCTGCCATGGGGAGAGGAACAGGAGGGTCCCTGCTGGGTGGTACTTCGTGGCCAAACCAGCAAGATACCTAAGATCCATCTGCCTCTAGATTCCAAATCTTGTGTTGCTGCCGCACCCTGTATGTACTCGATTCCCATCAGTTCACTGTGCATGTATCTTTTGGCAGAATCCTATACACCAAATTCCTGTTACTGCTGCACTAGGGTTAAAGAGCCCATAATATGTCCTGTAAAATCTGGGATGGGCTTTGCCCATTGTCCTTGGCCAATATTTCTCCTCTCTTCCCCATTGTGTCATGAGCAGACACACCGTCAGCCACCCCAGAGGAGGTGCAATGGTCTTGAAATTTACATTGATTAATACTTGATAAGAATAACATGCTAATGTTCATTGCTAGGCAGAGTGAAAGTTATAATGTCCTTAACTACGCGCTCCTTGCTGGTAAGTGCTTGGGTTTTGTACATGAAGTGACAAGTAGCTGCAGCTGGCACTTGGCAACTTAACCTGGTCTGGAAACCAAAGATTTTACTCTCCAGACTATGTATAAAGATGATGGATTAGAACTTGTCATAGACCTGTAGCCTGATTTGAGGTGGGTTAGTAGGGTCGGTGTAATTTATCCACTTAATTGAATTGTATTTGATTAATTAATTTTAATTAATATTAATAATAATTATTTGATATTAATTAGTGTGGGTTTGGCTCACCAATATATTTGATCAGAAGATAAAGTTCATCCTGAATCAGGCTTCACAGAATTTATAAAAGGAACTTTGGGGTATATGACAGGAACTTACACTGAGACAAATATAGTCAGAAAGACCTTTTATTAAAATCAATGAAATAATAAGCAAATGTTAAAACAGTTCAAGATTAGAAAGTTACAAAATATCACAGTTCTTTAAGAGATATATTTATGATAATACTCTGTTATAAGCTCACTCTGTGTAGTGCAGCTGCACTTTGAGCGTTTTCCACACCTCTGACAGAGGAAGTTATTTTAAGATTGTTCGCGTTCTGGTTTAACACTATATATGCTAAATGCTTTCTAGGGTAAGAATGAAGCAGAAGGGAAATTAGATCCTTTTTTACTTACAGTTTTGAAAATAAACAATAGTACAGCCTATTAATAGTTAATAGGCTTCGTAGATGGGTAGCATCGATACGTACGTGAGGGTGGAGGAGATGAAGAGTAGACAGGAGCAGATAGATGGGTGTATCGCCTCCCTGATGGTGAGCTGTCTCACCTTTTAATAGAGCATTGGTCAAAAATCCCTCCTCCTGTGCCCAAATTTCATCTTTCCCCCACAGAAATGTTAGGGTACACCTGCCTCATAGGTTAACATTTATGTGCATATGAATGACAGGTATGTATGCATTTGTGGTGTACTTGTTAGATTTGTGGGCAAAAATCCCCTTTTTCCACCCTTTACTGTTATTGGTTCAGTTAAATGTCTCCAGCCATCTGCATAGGTATTTTGTCTTATTATCACTTTTCTAAGTAAGGGTCCCAAAATGTGCTGAAGTTGCCTTAGCGCCATACAGGATGTTTGACCTGTAGGTTTCTTGCATTACAGCTGTTGCATTATAAATCTATAAGCCTATTACCTTAAGTACTTAAATTTATCAAAAAGACATTTTATGCAGACTAACAGGTTAATACTCAGGGCTACAGACCCAAGACTGAAGGGGGAATAATTCCCATCCGTACTGTAGAACAGAGGTTCTCAGACTGGGCAGCACAGAATATATTCTAGGGCGGCATGAGAAGCCAGAGCAGAAAGGGGTTGGCTCCTGTCTGGGTGCCCAGTTTTGAAGGCAGCTGTCATAAACAGAGAGCTAAGGGTTAACTTTTCTTTTACCTCTAAAGGGTTAAGAAGCTCACATAACCTAGATGACGCCTGACCAAAAGGACCAATCAAAAGATAAGAGATAAAAAAGAGGGAGGAGGGAAATCAGTCTTTTGTCTGTTCAGTAAGTTTATGCCAACGTGGAAAGATCCAGGATTCCACCAGCTAACATTTCTTAAAAGTAGTGTGTATTAGAGAATTGGTGAAGAAGTCTCTCCAGGGAAGGGTTATAGGAACTTGGGATGGAGATATTCTGGGGGAAGAGGAACTCCAAATGGTCCTTTCCCTGTTTATTGTTTAAATCAATTGGTGGTGGCAGAGAAGTACCAGGTTTTAACCAAGGCTGGTAAATAAGCTTAGGGATTATCTCATGCAGGTCCCCACATCTGTACACTAAAGTTCAGAGTGGGGGTGACACCTTGACAGCAGCACTGTCACCGGCAACAGCGCAGAAGTAAGAATGTTATGGTCTGGTGTTCCTGCTGTTACTTGTCCTCTGCTGCTGGCAGCAGTGCCGCCTTTGAGCTGGGTGGCTGGAGAGTTATATGCTTAAATGGCTCTTTTTGACTCAATGCCCTACTGCTTTTCCTATTTAGTGAGAGTTCCATGCTGATTTTTTTTAAAATTGGTACATGTACTTGTGTGGCGGGGAGGGGAGGTGTCAGTTACTGTGGATCCATGGAAAGGGGCCACAATCAAATAAGTTTGAGAACCACTGCTGTAAAGTGCACTCCACCTTGCTCTGCAGCCGCATATAACCATAGAATGGATCCACTTATTGTATGTGTCTCCCTTGGTATTTTCAGGTTGGAGTCGGCACTTGCTAAGGAGTGAAGTTGTCCCTGGGATGGAGAAGGAAACCCCGTCCCTGCCTCCTGGAGACATAGGTTATGATGATGTGGGACATGGTGACTCTGGGGGTTCAATATCATAACAATTTGATTGGACAAAATAACCCTGTGATGATGTAAACGCTTCACCTCTTTCTCTCAGAAATGATGCCCAGAGAAAGCCTCTGTCTGGTAGATAGACAAAGCACATGTTTTTGTAGGATTTATGTGAATTTGCAGGAAATACAAGAATGAGTGGGGAAAGTTTCATGAGCTTTCTTTGTATAGTTTCTCATGGTTTGGAGGGGGAAGTTTCCTGCTATTTTATGCCTATAATTTCTTCAGCTAGACTTTGTGCCTTTTTCCTATTAAATCCTTTCTGAAAGTCTTCCCCTTAGTGGATGTTTTTCTTGCCAGATGAATTGTGCAATTTTCAGGGCTCACCACAGGGAGAGGCTGAGATTAAACAAACCAAGAGATGAAGGAAGGTCACCTCTGGGTATGGCTGGCTGTTTGATAGCAGGCTGGGTTTACACATCAGGAATGTGGTAAAAGTGAGAAACCAGGTAGAGACATTCTGAGATGAGCAACATGGTTGTTCCTGGGCTGAAGTGAATTCAGATTTGAAACTTTCATTGAATCCAAGGAAATAAATGTAACAGTTCTCCCTGAGTAATTCACACCTGAAATTAAACAAACTGTGAAAACATTTCCCGATTTGCAATAAATGCAGAGGATGAATATTTCTGCTAGGACAATAATTTTATAGAAAATAATGACAAGATGAGGGTTAATAAGAATCTGGATTTCCACTGAACCAATAAGGTTACAACAAGTAACAAGTCACTGAGTTGTTACTTAAAACTCCAGTAAAACTGATCATGTTCTCACAGTGGTATGTTTATTTCCATGACAATCTATAAATATAGTTTAAAATTGATGCCAGAAGTGTTCTCTTAATGAATCCTCAGTGAAATCAATACCAGAACACATCCAGAGGACATCGCTATTTCACAGAAATGTCTGTCTTTCCTTTTTCACAAATCCTGCATTCAGTTGGGTCACTTCATCTCTAGAAGGATAGATTGGAAATACAAACGGTGAGAGAAGGTGCTTCCAATCATCTGCATTCAGCAGGGCCAGGAGTCATATAAAGAGACAGAAATCCAACAATTTACTTCAGAAAGGAGAAAAACACACATCTTCCTAATGTCTTTTTAATACGGCATAGTGATCCTAGGAGACTGAAGGGGGATAAGGGTATGCCTACACTATGAAATTAGGTCCAGTTTATAGAAGTCAATATTTTAGAAATTGATTTTATACAGTCGATTGTGTGTGTCCTCACTAAGAGCATTAAGTCGGCAGTGTGTGTCCACAGTACCGAGGCTAGTGTCAACTTTCAGAGCGTTGCACTGTGAGTAGCTATCCCACAATTCCCGCAGTCTCCACCGCTCATTGGAATTCTTTGTAGAGCTCCCAGTACCTGATGGGGCAAAAAAAAAATTGTTTTTGCTGGTTTTGGGTAAATGTCGTCAGGCCCTGCTCTCTCCATGAAACAATGGCAAACAATCGTTTCTCGCCTTTTTTCCTTGGGTTACCCGTGCAGACAACATATCACGGAAAGCATGGAGCCCGCTCAGATCACTACGGCAGTTTTGAGCGCTGTAAACACCACTCGCATTATCCTACAGTATATGCGGCACCAGAAACTTCAAAAGCAGGCGAGGAGGCGACAGCAGTGCGGTGATGAGAGTGATGAGGACATGGACAAAAACTTCTCTCAAAGCACGGGCCCTGGCAACGTGGACATCATAGTGCTAATGGGGCAGGTTCGTGCCATAGAATGCCGATTCTT
>CM047479.1:148749727-148850727 GCA_026122505.1 Aldabrachelys gigantea
CTAAAATCCAGACTCAGGCACCCAGCCAAAGTAGCTTGGAAGATGCACAGAGGGAAGGGTGTTTATGGAGCCCCTTTCCTGCTGTCATAGGGTGACCAGGCAATGGGTTGATCATCCCGACTCTCTGATACCGTGTAGATCTGGTGTAGCATAGAAGGCTCAGCCAAAAGAATATCTCAGCCTTACCTAGCACAAGGATATGGTATTATGGAGGATTTTCCTGTGACTCCATAATTAACATTACAACTCCGTCTCATTATAAGTTTTATTTGTAACTCTTCTCTTTTTAACAGTTAGTAGGAGTAATAAATTTCTATTCAAACAGCACAAGGAAGAGTAGAATATTTTTTCTTGGAATTCCCAAAGTTTTAGCAGCTCCCCTGGCCATGGGGGCTAAAGGTAAGTGTTTAATCATAACCCTCTCTGCATTGTGAGTGTTTCTGTGCAAAATCTCAACATCCTCTGAACATGGGGGAGGTAAAGGGGGAGAGTGATATGCAATTTACTAGCATTGTTAAAAACTAAAGATGGTGGGTAGGACTTTATTAAAATGAGCTTCGTTGCCAGGGCTTTGAAATTCTGCAGAAAACAGCCTGGCTCTCGCAGATGTAAATTCTCTAGCAACAACAGAAACAGCCTAGACTCCACTAGTTGTGCATTCACTGTGCCACTGATTTTGAGTTCCCTCCACCAGTAGCACTACAGTTCCCATGCAACAGTCTGTGTACAGTATCCTCTGTGTTTTTGGCCCTCACCTCAGGACCTGAGGAGAAGAAAGATTTCCCTCCACTAAGGCCTTTCTGAGACTGGGCTCAGCTAGCCCTGTTCCCCTCTCTCTTTCCCCACCAGGGGTATCCTTCCTCTGCTTCTTTATCGGATTTGGGCTGATGGACTACTTGGCTCTTTATCCACCCAGCCTGTGAGCCTTCAGTCAGCTTTCTTTAGGGGACTAATTGACGTCTAAGAGATCAGTCTCATACTGTCTGGATGGGCTCATGACTGTGAGTGCCTACCTCAGGGCAGACTGTCAGAAAACAGGGCAGACACTGCAAACTGTTGTTGTGTTCTATAATTAGATTTCACCAGGCCAGTATCAGATGTGAACTCCTGGATTCCTAGGCGCAGATTCTATGCAAAAAATTAGTGGATGCTTAGCCCTCACCAGCAGCCAAGCTCTCCCCCGACCCCCGCAGCGACTCCTACCTGCCGACAGCTCCGCCAATCAACTCTTCCTTCTCCCTCCCTGTGCCTCCCACCCACCTCAGTCAGCTGTTCTGTGGCATCCAGGAAGCACTGAGAGGGAGGGGGAGGAGCAGGGATGGGGCGTGCTTGGGGGAAGAGTAGAAAGAGCAGTGCAGGGGGTAGCATTTGGAAAGGGGTGAAGTGGGGAAGAGACTGGAGGTGGAGCGGGAGTTGAGCACTCCCTGGGACAATTGGAAGTTGGCACCTGTGCCTGGATTACTATAACAGTCTTACAATGAGTCACAGACAGTTCCCTTAGACCAGTGCTGGACAACCTGCGGCCTGCAGGTCGCATGTAGAGCAGGAGAGTAATCAGTTGCCGGACCGCCAGACAGTTTGTTTACATTTGCATAGCCACCCACAGCTCCCAGTGGCCACAGTCTATAATTCAAAATTGTAGCAGAGATGTAGTCATCTGCCAGTTTCCCAAAAGTCTCGCAGGACTACCCTGAATAACTCTGGGGAGCTCCATCTTTTCATTCACTTATTCCACCCTGTTATAATTCAGATAGTCCAGAGATGAAGGATCTTCCCCTGAATCCAGACTTACAGCTTCTTCTCGCAGAAAACAAACTGAAAGGTCATTACCCACATGGACTCTTCTCGGTTGACAGAGAGTGAGGAATGAATTTAGAGTGTTTGCTTCCAATCATCACACACAATGACCACTTGCTTTGAAATTAGCACTTTTCTGTGAAAGTTCTACATTTGCATTTCACAAGGCTTCTTTCTCCTTTGATGGGTTATTTAGTTACAGGGCTTTACACAGTATAAATGTTTGCTATTGCATTATAATGGGATAAAGATAAGTGAGAACAGTTCAAATAACACCCTATGAGTTTTCTTGAAGATTAAACACTCTTATACATTTACACATTTAATAATTACAATGACCAACTCTAATACACAAGCAAATTGGCCAGGCTATACATTTGTAAGCATTCAATGAGACCTGGGGCTTTGGCATGGGCTGGCACCGGGTCTGCCAGCATCAGAATCTGAGTGCAGGCTTATCTGTTCACCCCTGCACTCTGTCCCAGGGAGACTGTCTTCCCCTATTGGGCCCAGGCAATGCAGAAAGGAAACCACCTGAATTGAATGTGGAAGGGACAAGAATCAGACTGGGATGAGAGGAGGAGAGTAGAGTGGGACAAGGCACCTGTGGGGTGGCTGGGGGACAGATGGACATTCCGAGACTGGATACTGGTGGGAAGTGAGAAACTGGGTCTGGGAGAGAAAGGGGGAGATGGGAACCAGCTGAGCAAGGAGACTGGGTCGGGAAGGAGGGAGGGGGAAGAGACTATCACTGGCTAGGCTGGGGAAATAGTACAAGAGTCGGGGGATAGAAACTGTGACTTGCTGAGCAAGGAGGCTGGGAGCTGGGGGAGACTGGGACTGACTGGAGAAGGAGTCTGGGACTGGAAAACAGTGGGGTGGAACTGGGGGTGGTTGAGGAGAGACTGACCAGGTAAGAAGCCAGAGTGTGGGGAGAGTCTAAAACTAAGTGGGCGATGAGACTGGAATAAGCAGCCGCGAGGGGGAGGGGTGGGAGAATGAGAGCAGATCTACATGAACATTCAGTTTGTGGCAAGCTGGGCTGTAAATCTCCCCTCCACTATCCTGCCAGGCACCAAGTGTCCATGTGGATCATGCTGCCTCACACTAACAGTTCCCTAGTGCACTTTGATTTACTCCCGTTTCACAGCACTAGGGAAATGTTAGTGCACAGCAGCAGGGTCCACACAGACACCCAGTGTGCAGCAGGCTAGTGTGGGGTAAATTTACATCCCAGTGATTTACATCCCGCTCTATCTGCTGGATATCTAGACAGAGGAGGTGTGTTCATGTAAATACAGTTTGCTCCTGAAGTGTTTCCCATTCCCAGCTAGCTGTCAGAGGAGAACTCATTCAGACCGTGCTTCTATCAGCAATTTCCTAGTATTTCTACAAAATAAAAAGATGGGTTGGGCAGGGACTTTACAAAAATGAGCTTCATTGTCAGGACTTTGAAGCTGCAGAAAACAGATCGACCTTCACCAGTGTAAATTCTCTAACCTGGTAATAATAACTGCAATGCCTTGTGCTGCACACCTAGCAAGTACACAGCAGGGAGTCCCACTCTTCTGAACTTCACCAGGAGGAGGGAGCTGCCCAAGAACCAAGGGGCATCAGAGCAAAAATCCCTTCTGTGCATCTTTCTGTAATGCTGCACCTGCATCTCAGCTGGAGCTGCACACTCGCAGTGGGAATAAAGTTTAGGTTTGTAAAAGGTTGCTTGAAAGGCCGGGTTGCCTAGTGGTTGCTGCGCCTGACGTCCAGCCCATTGTTTTCAAGGTCAATTTGCCTCAGTCTTTTAGGCAGTGGGGTAGGGAAACCCAGGCCTTTGCTCTCCACCAGGTCCCAGCCCAGGGTCCTGCATGCATCTACCCCTGAATAGGGGAACCCCAGCAGGGATCTAAATCCACTTCCCTGGGTTCCTTCCTATCACTGTCCCTTTTGTTTGGGGCATGGCCCCTCTAGTACCGTTTGCTGGTGGCTTGTACCCCATAGTGCCCTCTCATGGATCTTGGATGCCCTCTCATCCCAGGCTCCTTCAGGTAGGGCAGCTGTAAATTTGGTGAGACTGAACCCCACAATGTCTCTGGGCTTTAGGGACCCAGTTACCTCAGTTGCTGGAGGCTCCTAGTCTCCTCCACAGCCCCCCTTGGCCGGGGAGACAGTGCTTACTCCCAGGTGGCTGCCTCGGCTGGCAGGCTAGTGACCCTTCCCCTAAGGTAGGGAGGTGGATCGCTCCTGCCTCTTCGCCAGTCAGCCCTCAGCTGAGCCAGACTCTCCCTCCCCGCCCCATACCTCAGGCCTGGCATTGGCTGCAGGTACAGTGGGGTGGGGCTAGCTGGGTCCAAAGGCTCCTTTAACCCCTGCCATGCTGGCAGGGTAGTTCCATGTTCCTGTGCTGAAGGTTGGAGAGGAGGATGAGTCTTTCCATGGTTATGTCCTTTCTTGTCACTAATCCCTGTCTTCTCTGGATAGAGGTGCAGGGCCCACTCATAGGGCCAATCCCAGGGTTCCTTACTCAGGCAGGCAGCTATTGACTGTTGTGTGAGTTTGCTTTGTACAGACTGAGTAGAAACAGAATAAAGGACTCAAGATTGGGCCCATTCAGAATTATTCCATTAATAACCAGTCAGCCATCTGCAAACTGCTCTGTGCACTAGATACCACTGAGAACAAACACATATGAGAGCTTTGAGGTTTGTGCACCAAGCGATTTTTGAGAGATGCTGTCCTGACAGAATACTACAAAACTTTCCAAAAAAAAGACAGCTACCTTCTTATATGCAGTGTTGTTGTAGCCGTGTTAGTCCCAGGATATGAGAGAGACAGGGTGGGTGAGGTAATATCTTTTATTGGACCCATTTCTGCTGAAGAGAGACAAACTTTTGATCTGACAGAGAAGAGCTGTGTGCAAGCTCAGAAGCTTGTCTCTCTCACCAACAGGAGTTGGTCCAATAAAAGACATTACCTCAGCCACCTTGTCCATCTCAACCATTTCTCATCCAGCTTTCATTTCTCATTTCTGGATGGTTTCATACCAAATTTTGCCAAAACTTTCTCCTTCGCCAAGGTTCCAACTCAATCAGTGCACAGGCTGGATGGTGCCCAGGGAATGAATCAGGGATGCACAGTGAAAGAGGCTTTTGTCTGTAGGCCCCAGCCTCATTGGTTGGAGCAGCAGCATTGCCATCATCGGCGATCCCTCCATTTGAGGATGATCTCTACCACAGATTTACATATGGGTCCTGAGTCGACTCAGGAGTCTGATCCTGAACCATAGACCTGCCCACAGTAGGTACAGACATTTCCTGATGGGTCAGCTGCCTGCTAGAAGAAAATTCTTTTTCTTTCCTTCCTTCTTTCTCTCTTTTCAACTTCAAGGGCAAGGCGCTTCTCCTCAAAGGAGGCCACTGCTTGGTGGAACATGTGGCATCATTGAGATCAGTTGATTCTCTGCTCCTTGCAGCTTGTGATGTCCACTTGAGTTTTCTTGAGTCTTTGTAGGATTTCCTCTGATTACCACGGGATCTCTGACCTGGGTGAGCTAAGAGTAGAGGGCTTGTTTGGGGAGGCGAGAGTTTGGAATCTGCACACATTGTCCAGGCCCGTGGAGTTGGTGAATGTGGATCATTGCTTCAATGTTAGTGACATTGGCTTCAATGAGGATGCTGGTGTTACTGCAGCAATCTTCCCACTTGGTGCAAAGGATCTTCTGGAGGCTGCATATCAAGATTTTTAAATTGTTAACAATGTTGAAGAAAAGGCAGAAGTATTCAATAAACATTTCTGATTTTGGATAGAAACAGGATGTATCATATTATGTGAAAAGGATGAACTACTCTTCAGTTCATTTGGACTGAACTCAGAAGGAGGTTAAACAGCCTTTACTATTTTTATATTAGCAGACCTCAATAGCTGATAAAATCACAGAATAAGAGAAATGTAGGGTTGGAAGGAATCTCAGGAGGTGATCTAGTCCATCTCCTCACACCGAGGGAGGTTTAAGTATACCTAGGCCACCCTGACAGATGTTTGTCCAACTTCTTGTGCAAAGTCACTGATGGTGGGGATTACACAACCTCCCTATATATCCTTTCCAGTACTTAATTATCCCTATAGTTAGAAAGTTTTTTCTAATATCTAATCTGAATCTCATTTGTTGCAATTTAAAGTGATTGTCTAGTCCTACCCTTGGTGGATATGGACAATAATTGACAAACAATCTTTCAGTTATTTGAAGACTGGTATCAGTTCACCCCTCAGTCTTCTCTTCTCTCAACTAAAAATGTCCAGTTTTTTCAACATTTCATCATAAATCATGTTTTCTAAATCTCTTGCTCTGTTGCTCTCCTCTGGACATTCTCCAATTTGTCTTTATCTTTCTTAAACAGTGATGAGCAAAACTGGAAACAGGACTCCAGTTGAGGCCACACCATAGCTAAGTAGAGCGGGACAATTACCTCCTGTATGTTACATATAACATTCTTGTTAATACAATTTCGAATGACATTTCCCTTTTCCACAACAGCATCACAACTTTTCAGATTGTGATCCACTATAACTGCGAGATCATTTTCTGCAGAACTGCTGCCTAGTCAGCTATTCCCAATTTTTTTTTTGCATTGATTTTTCTTTCCTAAGTCTACTGCTTTGCACTTGTCTTTATTGAATTTCAATTTACTGATCTCAGACCAAGTCTCCAGTTTATCAAGATCATTTTAAATTTTAACCCTGCCTTCCAAAGAGCTTCATATCACCCCAAATTGTGTAAGTGTATCTCTACTCTATCATCCAAGTCATTTATGAATCTATTGAACAGTACCAGACCCAAGATAGTGTTATTTTGAATTTATCCATAGGAACACAGCTACCACAGAGAAAGGAATAAAGCAACTGAAGGCCTACAGACCTATGTCTTACCAAAAGCTCAGCTTTCCACTCAAAATCTGGGCTGACTCAGCTTATCCCAGGAACTCCTGCTTCTGGGGATTGTGTTACAGTCTCCTTCCCTGCAGACCCTGCCTCACTCCCTCTGTTCATCAGGACTCTCTTGTGAACAATTCCCAAGCTCTCCTTTTAAGATTTCTCACATTAGGAGTCCTCCCAAGGAAGGGGGCTTGTGCTCAGCTTGGCCAGATGCAAAAGTTCAAAAGTCCTGACGCCTGTATTGATGTTAAGTACCAGTAACTGGGTTCTATGAAACCATTGTCTGCGGTCCGGGGACATCTGGGGAGCTCAGATGGGGGTTACCCTTTGAACTCTGGTAGGAAATGTGAAAATAGCAGTAAAAGAGACTGAGGTGCACATAGTATTCACAGAAATACAGATATAGCCCATGTTCTTTGCAGGGGTCATAGTGACAAAGAACTGAACATAAGCTCCCAGTGTGATACTGCTGCAGAAACAGCAAAGATGATCTCTGAATGTATAAGGAGGGGAGCAATGAGTACAGCTGGCAGAAACGCAGGATTTCCAGTGTACAGGAAAGTTCACTATTTTAAAATGTCCTGTGAATTGGAAATCCAGCTAACATTTTGTTTTGGAAACTCCAGCCCATGGTGTATCCAACATGAAATTTACTCCCAGGAACCCCAACAGATGAGGAGTGATGTTAGGCTATAGATATCCAGGCCTGTTTGCAAAGGCCTATACTTTAAGAATTTAGGTGTATTCTTATCATTTAGCTAGTTATAGAGGTATAAAAGAAAGAATCAAAGATCACTGTCTGTGTAATGGCCTTGTCTTACTGTGACAGGCTAACGCCTTCAGCTAAGATGTAGTTAGGCAGCCATAAGCTGGGAAGTGTATGGTCACATCCTCACATTCCAAACCAGTCATATTGAAATACGGTGTTATTGGGCTGTTAGGAATACAGTCCTGTCCTGATATTCCTATCACCTCCAGAGAAAGGGAAGAGCCTAGAAGATGTAAAAGAAAACTTAGTTTAATAGCATCCTGTCTGGCAAGAACTTACTTATCAATAGACACAGCTGGAAAGCCCTTATGTCTGTATAGATGTAATTGTGAAATACTTCTGTACTGTTTTGTATGTTTATTTGCATGGTTTCTGTCTGGTTCTGTAATTGTTTCTGTCTGCTGTATAATTAATTTTGTTGGGTGTAAACCAAAGAAGGTAGTGGAATATAATTGTTAGGATTGGTTAGTTAAATTTCAATAAAATGATTGGTTAAGATACAGCTAAGCAAAATTCAAGTTTTACTATGTAGTTTGCAGTCAATCAGGAAGGGGTGGTGTAATGGGAACAGGGACTGGGTATGGGAGAATTGGGATCATGTTTTGCTAAAGGGGGAAATGGGAACAGGGGATGGGAACAGAAACAGGGACACAGACAAGGCTCTGTGGTGTCAGAGCTGGGAAGAGGGACACTAAGGAAGGAAACTGGAATCATGGTTGCTGGAAGTTCACCCCAATAAACATCAAATTGTTTGCGCCTTTTGACTTCGGGTATTGTTTCTCTCTGTTCATGTGAGAAGGACCAGGGAAGTGAGAGGGTGAAGGAATAAGACTCCTAACAAGTGATACTGACTCCTTGTCAGTTTCACCACTGTTAGCATCAGGACAAGCATGTCAATTTCTCACAGCCACTGCTGGGGATCTGGGGCAGCCTCCTCATGTGGCCTGTCCTGGACTGGGGACCCCCGGGATTCCAGACTCCTTGGCCAGTTGGCAGCCTAAATCAGAAAATAACCCAGCCCGAACATTCTGCAAGGCAGGGCTGCCCCAGAACCACAGACCCTGGGACACCGGAACCCATCCCAGGACTTCCAGGATCCCTGATGCAGACCCCGGAGCTGAGGCTTGGTGAGAGCTGGGATTCCAAGGGCTTTCAGGTTCCTATCCCATGGCAGAGAGCCTGAAAGCATTGGCAGGGCTGCCCTGGAGGTACAGTCCCTAGAAAGACTAGGGTCTCCAATGCTGGAGTAATCTGTATGGTGGGTCTGCCCCAGAGCTGCAGATCCTTGAAGACTGGGGTACCCAGCCTTGGGACAATCTGCATGGCAGGACTAACAGGAGCCACCAGGGAACCTGGCAGGGAACCATGGACACTTCCACCAGACCCTGCTTCTGGTTTTGAGAAAGTTCATTAAACCTGATTCACTTTCATGATATATGTTGAGTTCAACAATCTGGCATTTCCCAATGAAACTCTGCTTTGCCAAATAATTTCCAACCAGGTCTAGTAGGGAGGTTATTTTTCCTGTGTGTATGGCACTGGGGAGACAGATACTGCATCTGATTTTAACGTCCACAATGTAAGAAGGATGTTTAAAAATTGGAAGAGGCACAGAGAAGATCTATAATAAAGATTCCAGGGCTTGAAAATGTGCCCTGCAGTGAGAGATTTAAGGAGGTCAATCTGTTTAGCTTATCAAAGAGATGACCTAGATGTGTCTTGATTGGAGTGTATAAGTACCTTCCCATGGACAAAACACTGCATACTAACAGTTTTCTTAATTGAGTGAAGAAAGGCATAAAAAGAACCAATGGATGGAAGTTAAAGCCCGATATGTTCCTATTAGAGGTAAGGCAGACATTTTTCACAGTGATACTGGTGAGACATTGGAACAAACTACCAAGGGAAGCAGAAGATTTTCCACCTCCTGAAGTATTCAGAATAAAATTGGATGCCTTTCAGGATGATATGCTTTAGCCAAACACAAGTTCAGATGAAGTACAGGAGTAATTGCTTTAAATTCTTTAGTCTTTGTTACCCAGGAGGTCAGACTAGATCTAAAGCTCCCTTCTGGCCCTAAAATCTATAAAGCTATGCATCAAAAATAAATTTAAGATTTGAAAGAGAAGCATTCAAACATTCAGAATGCCAGACTTGTACCTGCCTGTGAAACCTTCATTAGTCCCTTTGTCACTATAGGTGCAGGTTCATTGTCCAGAACATGAACCTGGCAAAAGCATGGTTGGTGTTGAAAAAACACAAACAGTCATGAGAAGTGCTAGGCACTGGCACGTGCACAGACACATTCCAGAAGGGTAATACCAGAGCACTCTGGCACAGGGTTATGGTGTAAACACGCTTCCCAGTGATCATACAGGGACGCACTAACCCCTCGTAATGGTAAGGTCAAGATGACAAGGTGATGGATAGAGATGTTTTGATCCAACCAAAATGTACCAGGTAAAGGGTGGTAATTAACCACATCTGCGGGGCAGGACATAACTGGTTTCTATCAGAGTATAAAAGACAAGTCGCAGAGGGAGTCTTCTTCTGGCCTCGGAGTGAGGAGGTGGGGGTGGAAGGTCTCACCATTCACTGAGCTAAGTTCATTGTAAGAGGGATAGACATGCCAGAGTATCTGTAGACATTGATCTGGGGAGCTAGTACCATGCTTTGTCAGCAATAAACCTGAACAAGCGCCTTTGTCACTGAACCGAGTCTGTGGTCTTCTTGGGCAGTTTGATGGACGTCTGCTGCATCAGCTATCTGTGCAGAACTGAAAACACACACAGAGAGAAAACACACACAGCCAACAGCTGACAACACCTGGGAGGTATAGAAGTGTAATTATCTCCATTTTAAACATATGGAACCAAACGCAGAGACACTATGGCCAAAATTATCAAAAGCATCCACTGATTTTGGGTGCCCAACTTCAGATACCCACGTCCTGGCTTCTGAGAGTACTTTGTCTTGTGCAGCACGGCTCCTGCTGACTTCAGTTTAGAGCTGTGAGTGCTCAGCACTTCTGAAAATCAGACACTCAGTCTCAAGGGGGACACCCATAAAATGAGGAACACACAATTAGTGACCACCTGTGAAACATCTGGTTTAAGTGACTTGCCAAGCATCACATAGGAACTCTGTGGCAGAGGCAGGGATAGACCCTAATTCCCCAGGGCAACATTCAACTGCCTTAACAAGAGACCCTCCTTTCTCTTTCTGCAATCCCCTGCCTCATACACTGCACACTTCACAATTCCTGCAACAAATGACGCAGGGATCCTACAGACAACCTCATCCTTCCCTCCACAGCCCTGATTCAGAGCACTTTCAATTCTGTGTGCTGCATGAAGCAGGGGTCCTGTGGAGAAAATAACAAGTTATCATGTAATGAAAAGCTGAATCTTAATGCATATGAAAAGATGGGCCAAAATAAGAGTTGCAAAAACACTTTAATTGTGCCATTTCCTTATTTTTCATGGCTCAACTTTGCAAACTTAATGTTCCTTAAAAGTAAAGTTTTGTGCATAATTTCCTACATTTTTAAAAAAGTAAACTGAAAAAATAGATGTTCCAGAATACGGAATCATGTTGCCACCCCCATGGGTCATTGGCAGATTTTCAGCCTTTAGATTCGCCGCACAAACCTCTGCCACTGGAGCTAATGGAGTAACTGACAGCAGTAGTAGGTTGTCATCCTCTTTGTGGACCAGCACTAGAAGGGACTCAGAAGATCTGGCTGGAGGGTTTGACAGATATTTGCATGGCAAAACTCAGGGATACTTGGTTCCATTCCAGGCTCTGGAGAGATGTATGTTCTAGCAGTCACAGACTCTTCTTCCCGTGTTCCTGCTTCAGCCTCCAAACTGTCCCTGTCCCAGTCCTGTCTCTTCCCCATCACTTGCTCTACATTCCAGTCCCATTCTCCTTGTCTACCAATTTCCAGTCTCTACTCCTCAAGCTTCTCATCCCCAGACCCAGTCTTCTTGCCTAGCCAGTCCTGGATTTCACCTCTCGCTTCCCCAGCCAAGTCCCAGTTTCCCCCCTGTTCTCTGTGCAGTCCCTCCCCTCTGGGGTCCTCATCTGATCTGTTTCTCACTCCCACACTTGTGCTGGGTTGTCCTGTCTGCCCCAACCCCCAGTTTCCCTCCCTCATCTAATCTCTAGGCTTCTCTACATGAACACTTAGTTTGTGGCAAAATTTAACCTGAACAAGCCTGCTGCACAGTGAGTGTCTGTGTGGAACCTGCTGCTGCACACTAACATTCCCCATGTGCTTTGAAATGGGACTAGATCGGTTCCCTAGGGAACTGTTAGGGCTCGTCTTCCTTACCATGCTGTATCAGTGCCAGAGCATCGATGTAGTGGTGATGATTTAGCACGTCTGATGAAGACGCATTACATCGATGGAAGAACATTTTAAATCAATGTAACTTATATTCAGGGGTGGTGAGGGAGTCACACCCCTGAGTGACATAATTAACTCAACTTAAGGGGTAGTGTAGACAAGGCCTCGGAGCGTGGCAGCACAGTCCACACAGACACTGGATGCCTGGCAGGACAGTGCAGGGGAGATTTACAGCCCAGCTTGCCACAAACTGAATGTTCAGGTAGATCTGCTCTCAGTCTCTCCCACTTCACCCTGGCTGCTTATTCCAGTCTCGTCGCCGAGTTAGTCTTAGACTCCCCCAACACCCTGTTTCCTGATCTGATCTGTTTTTCCTCACCCATCTCCAGTTCCTCCTCACTGGTTCCCAGTCCCACATTCCTCACCCAGTCAGTCTCAGTCTCCTCAGCTCCCAATCTCCTTGCTCAGCAAGTCATAGTCTCTCCCCACCCACTCCCTATCCTAATCACCCTGCCTAGTCAGTCCGAGTCTCTTTCCCTCTCCTCTGCGTCCCATCCTCCTTGCCCAGCCAATCCCAATCTCCTTCTTTCTCTCCCAGTCCCAGTTTCTTTCCATCCACCAGCCTCCAGGCTCAGAATATTCCCCCTGTATCCTTGTCCTCCTCTACTTTCCCCCCTCACCTCGGTCTGTGTTCAATTCAGGTAGCTTCCTCCCCACACTGCATGCGCTCAGCAGGTGGAAACAGTCTCCCTCATCTCAGTGCTAGAGCCTGATGCCTCACCGACCCACAGCAGCTAGGAGCATAATTTCAGCATAATTTTATTGGTTACACATCATGCCACTGTTGCAACGTGTCTTCAGGGACTGTCACTTTGTTGTGATGAAGGTGCTTGTGTGCTCCAATGATCCTCAGAGCTATGCTCTCGGGATCTTCATTTTTCTTCAAATTTGGTATAATGAGAAGATTCCAGAAGACTTGAGAAATGCCAACATGGTTACAATCTTTAAGAAAGGAGATAAGTCGGAGAATGGAAATTATTGTGGCATTGTCTTGCTATTTACAACAGGGAAAATTCTCACCCGTATCCTCTTAAACTGATTACTTCCTTTTGCTGAGGAAATATTGCCAGAATCTCAGTGCGGTTTAAGATCATCCTGCAAGACAGCCAACATAATCTTTGTTGTCCACCAAATCCAAGAAAAGTTGTGGAAGCAAAATCAGGACATGTACATGGCCTTCATCAATTTATCAAAGGCCTTCAACACGGTCAATCATGAAGCCCTGTGGAAGCTACTGGCCAGATTTGGCTGCCTTCTAAAATTTATTAAGGGCCTAAGGTTTCTTCATGATGAGATGTCTACCACTGTTCTCTGTAATGGCCTGGAGATGGATCTTTTTGGCATCAAAACAGGAGTTAAGCAAGGATGTGTTATTGCTACAACCCTGTTCTCCATGTATTTAGCAGTCATTTTGGTGCTCATTAAACACCGCATCCCCACTGGAGTTGACATTCAATACAGAATGGATGGGCGGCTTATTAATCTTTGATGTTTCCACTGAAAGTCTAAAATCTTCAGAGCGCCCATCACTGACCTTCAGTACTCTGATGACTGTGCCATCCTTGCGCATGCTGAGAATGACCTTCAGTCCACGTTGAAATTTTTTGCACAAGTTTACCGAAGCCTAAGTCTCTCACTCAGTATCATGAAAACTAATGTGCTCCATCAGCCTGCTTCAGGACTTCCACATAAGCCACCACAAATCTCCATCGAGGGGCAGACTTTGGAGAGAGTTGAGGACTTCTGTTACCTCAGTAGCCAACTTTCTCAAAATGCAAACATTGACAGTGAGATCCAGCACAAGTGCTTCCTTTGAGAAACTGCTCTGGCGCCTTTTCACAGACCGTGACCTACAGCAGGACACCAAGATCCAGGTTTATAAGACAATTGTTATTCCTACTCTCCTTTATAGATGCAAAACCTAGGTGACCTATCGACAGCACCTCAAGAGTCTGGAGAGGTACCACCAACGATGTCGCTGGAAGATCCTTTGCATCAAGTGGGAAGATCACTACACTAGCACCAACATCCTCATTGAAGCCAATGTCACTAGCATTGAAGCAATGAACTTCACTCACCAACTCTGCTGGGCTGGACATTGTGTGCAGATGCCAGACTCTCGCTGCCCAAACAAACCCTCTACTCTCAGCTCATCCATGGTCAGAGATCCTGTGGTAGTCAGAGGAAAGCCTACAAAGACACACTGAAAGTGTATCTCAAGAAAAGTCATGTAGACAGCCCAAGCTGGGAGGAGCAAGCAACCAACCAATCTCAATGACACTTCATCCTCCGTCAGGCAGTGGCCTACTTCAAGAAGAAGTGCCTTGACCTCAAAGTTGAAAAGAGAGAGAGAAGGAAAGAAAGAAAAAGAAGTTTCTCTCAGCAGGCAACTGACCTGTCAGGAAACATCTGTACCTACTGCGGGCAGATCTATGGTTCCAGGATCAGACTCCTGAGTTGTCTCAGGACCCGTATGTAAATTTGTGGTAGAGATCATCCTCAAATGGAGGGATTGCCGATGGTGGCGACGATACTGCTGCAACCAATGAAGCTGTGGGCCTACAGACAGCAGCCTCTTTCACTGTGCATCCCTGATTCACTCCCTGGCCACCATCCAGCCTGTGCACAGATTGAGGTAGGGACATTAGCAAAGAAGAATGTTTTGGTGAAGTCTGGTATCAATCCAATCAGAAATGAAATCTGAAAGCTGAACAAGAAGCGGTTGAGAGAGACAAGGTGGCTGAGGTAATATCTTTTATTGGAGCAACTTCTTGGTGGGAGAGTTGAGCTTCTGAGCTTACACACAGTTTGTCTCTGTAGGATCAAAAGTTTGTCTCTCTCCAACAGAAATGGGTCCAATAAAAGATATTACCTCACCCACTCTGTCTCTCTAATATCCTGGGACGAACACGGCTACAACAACACTGCATATAAGAAGACGACTGTCACTTTTTGGAAAGTTTTCTACTATTGTGTCAGGACAGCATCTCTCAAAAATTGCTTGATGCAGAAACATCACAGTTCCTGTATAAAGAACAGGAGTACTTGTGGCACCTGAGAGACTAACAAATTTATTTGAGTATAAGCTTTCGTGGCTACAGCCCACTTCATCAGATGCATAGAATGGAACACACAGAAAGAGGCAGGAGCTATCCACCTCACTACCTGAGGAGAAGAGTCATTAGCCTGCCAGCCGAGGCAGTCACCAGGGACTAAGCGCTGTCTCCCCAGCCAAGGGGGACTGTGAAAGAGACCTAAGAGCCTCCGGCAACTGAGATAACTGGGTCCCTGAAGTTCAGAGACATTGTGGGTTTCAGTCTCAACAAACTTGCAGCTTAATAAATTTTGGAAGGCAGGCAAATCTGGCCAGTACCTTCCACAGGGCTTCACGATTGACAGTGTTGAAGGCCTTTGACAAATTGATGAAGGCCATGTACATGTTCTGATTTTGGTCCCACGACTCTTCCTGGATTTGGTGGGCAAAAAAGATCATGTTGGTTGTCCCTCAAGATGGTCTAAAACTGCACTGAGATTCTGGCAATATTTCCTCAGCAAAAGGAAGTAATCGTTTAAGAGGATACGGGTGAGAATTTTCCCTGTTGTAAATAGCAAGGCAATGGCACAATAATCTCCATTCTCTGGCTTATCTCCTTTCTTAAAGATTGTACAATGTTGGCATTTCTCAAGTCTTCTGGAATCTTCTCATTATACCAAATCTGAAGAAAAATGAAGATCCCGAGAGCATAGCTCTGAGGATCATTGGAGCACTCAAGCCCCTTCACCACAACAAGGTGACTGTCCCAGAAGAGGGTTTGCAGCAGTGGTAAGACGTGTAACCAATACAATTATGATGAAATTATGCTCCTGTCTGCTGTGGGCCAGAGTAGTACCAGGAACTAGAACTGAGATGAGGGAGACTGTTTCCACCTGCTGAGCTCAGGCAGTGTGGGGAGGAAGCTACGTGAATTGAATGCAGACCAGGGTGAGAGGGGAAAGTGGATCAGGATAAGGATGCAGGAGGAATATTCTGAGGCTAGAGGCTGGTGTATGGAGAGAATCGGGACTGGGAGAGAAAGCAGGAAATGGGGACAAGCTGGACAAGGAGACTGGGACTGGGAGGAGGGGGAAAGAGACTAGGAGTATGTCTACACTACAGGATTATACCGATTTTACAGAAACTGTTTTTTTTAAAGTATTGTATAAAGTTGAGTGCACGCGGCCACACTAAGCATAGTAATTCGGCAGTGTGCGTCCATCTACCGAGGCTAGTGTCGATTTCCGGAGCATTGCACGGGGGGTAGCTATCCCATAGCTATCTCATAGTTCCCACAATCTCCCTCGCCCCTTGGAATTCTGGGTTGAAATCCAAGTGCTTGATGGGGCAAAAACATTGTCCCAGGTGGTTCTGGGTACAGCCTCATCCCTCCCTCCTTGAAAGCAGCAGACAAGTGTTTCGCACCTTTTTTCATGGGTGAACTGTGCAAACGCCATAGCACAGCAAGCATGGACCCTGCTCAGCTCGAGACAGCAATCATGGACATTGTAAATACCTTGTGCATTATCGTGCAGTCTATGCTGAACTAGGACCTGCAAAACCAGGCGAGGAGGAGGCGGCTACGGCAGAGCGGCGACGAGAGTGATGAGGACATGGACACAGAATTTTCACAAACCGCGGGCCCCTGTGCTTTGAAGATCCTGATGGTAATGGGGCAGGTTCTAACCATTGAACACTGATTTTGGGCCCGGGAAAAAAGCACAGATCTGTGGGGCTGCATAGTTTTGCAGGTTTGGGACGATTCCCAGTGGCTGCGAAACTTTCGCATGCGTAAGGACACTTTCATGGAACTCTGTGACTTGCTTTCCCCTGCCCTGAAATGCCAGAATACCAAGATGAGAGCAGCCCTCACAGTTGAGAAGCGAGTGGCAATAGCCCTCTGGAAGCTTGCAATGCCAGACAGCTACGGGTCAGTCGGGAATCAATTTGGAGTGGGGAAATCTACTGTGGGGGCTGCTGTGATGCAAGTAGTCAAAGCAATCATTAAGCTGCTGCTACAAAAGGTTGTGACTCTGGGAAACGTGCAGGTCAAAGTGGATGGCTTTCCTGCAATGGGATTCCCTAACTTTGGGCAGGGGGATAGATGGAACCCATATCCCTATCTTGGCACCGGAGCACCAGGGCACCTACTACATAAACCGCAAGGGGTAATTTTCAATGGTGCTCCAAGCACTGATGGATCACAAGGGACGTTTCACCAACATTCACGTGGATGGCCGGGAAGGTTCATGATGTTCGTGTCTTCAGGAACACTACTGTTTAAACTGCTGCAGCAAGGGAATTACTTCCCAGACCAGAATATAAAAGTTGCAGATGTTGAAATGCCTGTAGTTATCCTGGGGGACCCAGCCTACCCCTTGATGCCATGGGTCATGAAGCCATACACAGGAATCCTGGACAGTAGTCAGTTGTTGTACAACTACAGGCTAAGCAAGTGCAGAATGGTGGTAGAATGTGCATTTGGCCATTTAAAGGCGCGCTGGTGCAGATCACTGACTCGCTCAGATCTCAGCCAAACCAATGTCCCCTTTGTTATTGCTGCTTGCTGTGCGCTCCACAATCTCTGTGAAAATAAGGAGGAGGCCTTTATGGCGGGGTGGGAGGCTGAGGCAAATCACGTGGCTGCCGATTACTCGCAGCCAAACACCAGGGCGATTAGAAGAGCACATCAGGAAGCGGTTCGCATCAGAGAAGCTTTGAAAATGAGTTTCATCATGGACCACGGTACGGTGTGACTGCTGTGTTTGTTTCCCCTTGACGAACCCCACCCTTGATTGACTCATTCCCTGTAATCAATCCACCCTCCCCCTTTGATTACAGCTTGCTTAAGGAAATAAAGTCACTATCGTTTAAAAATCATGTATTCTTTATTAATTCATTATAAAAAGAGAGAGAGAACTGACAAAGTAGCCCGGGTGTGGTTTGGAAGGAGGATAGGAGGGAAGGAAAAGGCCACTAAAATTTTTTCAAAATAATGACAACCTTTTGGTTGGGCTGTTCACAGGGGTGGAGCGGGCAGGTGCATGGAGCCTCTCCCCATGCATTCTTACACATCTGGGTGAGGAGGATATGGAACATGGTGAGGGAGGAGGGTGGTTATACAGGGGCTGTAGTGGCACTCTGTGATCCTATTGCCGTTCCTGAAGCTCCACCAGATGCCGGAGCATGTCAGTTTGATCACGCAGCAGCCCCAGCATTGCATCATGCCTCTTCTGACCTTCCTGCTGCCACCTCTCATCTCGAGGATCCCTCCTGTCCTCACGTTCACTGGAATCTTTCCTGTAATTTGATACCACGTCCTTCCACTCATTCAGATGAGCTCTTTCATTGCAGGTCACTTCCATAATTTCCGAGAACATTTCATTTCACGTCTTTTTTTTTTCCACCGCCTTATCTGATATAGCCTTCGGGATGGAGTAGGGAGGCTTGAAAAATTTGCAGCTGCATGAGGAAGGAAAAAAGGGAAAGAAGTATTTAAAAAGATATATTTTACAGAACAATGCATATACTCTTTCATGGTGAACACTATTCACCTTACATACCACATGTGATTTCAGTACAAGGTCGCATTTTGGAACTTAATATTGAGCGCCTACGGCTCTGGTGTTACAGATCTCACAGATGCAGGTCCAGGCAGCAGAATTCAGCTTGCATGAGGCCATGGTAAGCCATTGTCTTTTGGCTTCTGCAGCCTTCATATACACAGTTCCCTCTTTCCCAAATACCAAGCAAAGCCCATTCAGTGCTGCTTCTTTCTTGTTAACATACAGCAGCAGAAACCACCCCCCGAACCAATTCTCTGGGATGACCGCTTTACCCCTCCCCCCACCGTGTGACTGGTATCATAGAAGATCACTGCTAAACACCCCCCTTCATCCCCCCACCGCGTGGCTACGAGCAGAGAAGATCCCTGCTTGCCAAACGCGAAAAAACTCAGCGCCAATCACCCCCCCGTTCCTCCTGCTTGGCTACCTGCAAGGAAGGATTTCTTTTAAGCAACAGGCAAACAGCCCAGTAGGAATGGCCATCTCTGTTCCCTTATTTCAATTCCTGAATTTCAACCAGGTTACCATGAACAATATCACTCTCCTGAGGATAACGCAACGAGATAAAGAAAGGATATTGTTTGAATGCCAGCAAACACCGGGACCATACGCAGCTAGGCTTTGTCATGCAATGATACCAGATTACTTGCTACATGCATGGCATGGTCAAGTGTCCTACCATGGAGGACGGAATAAGGCTGCCCTGCCCAGAAACTTTCTGCAAAGGTTTTTGGAGTACTTCCAGGAGAGCTTCATGGAGATGTCGCTGGAGGATTTCCGTTCCATCTCCAGACATGTTAACAGACTTTTCCAATAACTGTACTGGCCACGAATGCATCCCAAGTCCTCAGGGCAAATTCATCACTAAAAAACACTTGCTTTTAAACCATGTTTTATATTTACAAAGGTACACTCACCAGAGATACCTTCCATGGCTTCATTGTGTGGGATAGTGGCTTGGGAGGGCTGGGAGGGTAATTCCCTCAGGGTGAGAAAAAGCTCCTGGTTGTGGGGGAGAATGGAGTGCTGTGTGCTCTCTGCAAGCTCGTCCTCCTCTTCCTCCTCCTCATCTTCCCCATCCGCAGAATCCTCAGCCATGGCTGAGATTACCACCCCCACCCCGGAATCCACGGACAGGGGTGGGCTACTGGTGGCAGACCCCCCTAGAATTGCATGCAGCTCAGCATAGAAGCAGCATGTTTTCGGCCCTGCCTTGGACCTTCCGTTTGCTTCTTTATTTTCTGGTAGGCATATCTGAGCTCCTTAACTTTCACATGGCACTGTACTGAGTCCCTGGAGTGGCCTCTCTGCATCATGGGCTTGGAAATTTTTTCAAATGTTTTGTCAATTCGTCTTTTGGAACGGAATTCTGTTAGCATGGAATCCTCTCCCCATACAGCGATCAGATCCAATACCTCCCGTGTGGTCCATGCTGGAGCTCTTTTTCAATTCTCAGGAGACTGCATTGTTACCTGTGCTGATGAGCTCTGCATGGTCACCTGTGCTGGTGAGCGCTCCACGCTGGCCAAACAGGAAGTGAAATTCAAAAGTTCGCGGGCCTTTTCCTGTCTACCTGGCCAGTACATCCGAGTTCAGATGGCTTTCCAGAGTGGTCACAATGGTGCACTGTGGGATACCGCCCGGAGGCCAATACCGTCAAATTGTGGTCACACTAACCCTAATCCGACATGGCAATACCTTCACAAACTAAGTGTGTATAGAGAGAAATCCTGAGACTGGATGAGGCATCTAGGGAGAGACACTGGGGCTTGGGACAGATAGGACAACTCAAGACAAAGGTAAGTGTGAGAAACAGATCAGCTGAGGACCCCAGAGGGGAGGGACAGCGCAGAGAACAGGGGGGAATTCGGACTTGGCTGGGGAAGGCAGACATGAAATCTAGGACTGGCTTGGCAAGGAGACTGGGACTGGGGATGAGAAGCTTGAGGAGTGGAGACAGGAACTGTGTAGACAAGGAGAATGGGACTGTGACACAGAGCAAGGGGATGGGGAAGAGATAGGACTGGGACAGGGACAGCTTGGAGGGGATGAGGCGGAAGGGCTTAGGTTTGGGGGAACAGGGGAAGAAGGGTCTGTCACTACCCGAACACATATCTCTCCAGAGCCTGGAATGGAACCCAGTATCCCTGAGTTTTGCCATTCCTCTGCTGTCAGCAAATATCTGTCAACCCCCCCAACAAAATGTTTGGATCTCCCTTTAGTGCTCCTCCACAAAGAGGATGACAACCTACTACCACTGTCACTTATTCCATTAGCTCAAGTGGCAGTGGTTTCTGTTGTGGATCTAAAGGTTCCAACCCTGTTGATGACCCATGTGGGTGTCATAGGGTTGCCATCTTTCTAATGGCTGGTAATTGGATCGTCGATTCTCTATCCCCTTCCCTGCCTCTTCCTCCCAAGGCCACACCCTTCTCCACCTCTTCCACCAAGGCTCTGATCCTGCTCCACCTCTTTCTTTGAGGCCCATCCCCTTTTCTGCATCTTCCCCTCAAGGCCCTGTCTCCATCGATCACTCCTCCTCTTCCCTCGTCACTCGCTGGATCGTCTCAAGGAGCCTGCCTGCAGGTATGAAGCTGCCCTGGCTGAGCAGGGGCTGGCACAGATTGATGACCTGGTGCCTCCCCTCACCCCGTGGAAACCAGACTTTTGGTTCTGGTGCCATTTAGGTCCCTTTTCGGATGAGCTTACCTCTAGAAAACCAGGCACCTGGCAACCCTAAATGGCACCCGGACACAGAAGCTAAAGACAGAACTGTCCAGGTAAAATCAAGATGGGTGGCATCTGGAGGGTAGCAATATGATTCTGCATCTTGAAACTTCTGTTTTTTCAGTTTGCTTTTTTAAAACCCTAGGAAATGATGCACAAAGTTTTACTTGTAGGACACATTAGCTTTGCAAAGTTGAGCAGTAAAAAACAAGGAAATGGGAAAATTAATGTTGTCTTTGCAACTTTATTTGACCCACTTTTATGTATGCATTAAAATATCATCTTTAATTACAAGACAACAAGGTATTTTCTCCATGAGACCCCTGCCTCATTCAGTGCACAGGATAGACAGGATGGGCATAGTTTGGGAGGATGCAGGGAGGCATTGGCAGAGGCAAGGCATGAGGGGGGCACGCAAGATCCGTGCAGGGAGAAGAGGGGCAGGATGGAGTCACTTCTTCCTGGGTCCTGGTGCATGATCATTTCCAGTAGAATGGTGAGTGCCTGCAGGGATGCAGGGGACAGTGGAGGGGGATGGGGCAGGAGACAGTGAGGAGAGGATGGGGGATGGGAAGGGGCATGGGGCAGGTGAAGGGGGATGGGATGGGGAAGAGAAGGAGATACAGAAATGAGAGAGGGGAGCAGAAGCCCAGCATGTGGTGTCCCCTCCGTAGCAGCAGCCTCAGCTGTGAGGCGGCTGCAACAGTCCCAGGAGGCACCAGACCAGCAACATTTCTGCAACAGCCGGTGCCGGAGTGGCTGCAGCTCCTAAACTCAGGTCCTTGCAGTAGACAGCAGCAGCTGGGGCTCACCCATTAAGCCATACTCTCCCCTCCAACACCGGCAGCCTAGAGACCAACTCCAGGCAGGAGGAGAGACATGGGTTCAGCATGTGTGTGTGTGTGTGTGTGTGTGTGTGTGTGTACACGCACATACTGTCTATCCCCCTCTGCCCCAAACATAGCAGTCAAACTACACCTATGCTAGACAGTGCTGCTCTGAATCAGGGTTGTGGCGTGAGGGAAGCTCCTCTATGTAGGACCCCTGCCTCATTGGTTGCAGAAACTGTGAAGAGGATTGCAGAAAGAGAAAGGAGGGTCTCTTGTTAACACAGTTGAATGCTGCCCTGGGGAATTGGATTCTATCCCTGCCTCTGCCACAGAGTTCCTCTGTGATGCCTGGCAAGTCAATTAAACCAAAAGTTTCACAGATGGTCATTAACTGTGTGTTCCTCATTCCTGGCCCATTTGTAACTGTGGGGGTCTGGTTTGTAGAAGTGCTGAGCACTCACTGCTGTAAATGGAAGTCAGTAGGTGCTGTGCTTTGAATACTCTCAGTGCTGTATAATGCTAAGGACTCTGAAAAATTAGGACCTGGTGTCTCAAGTTGGGCACCCAAATCAGTCAAAACTTTTGATCATTTTGTCCATAGTGTCTCTGGGCTTCAGTTCCCCATGTGTAAAATGGAGATAACAACACTTCCCTGCCTCCCAGGGGGGCTGTGAAGAGAAATTCTTTAATGTTTGTGAAGTACTCAGCAACTGTAGAAACGAGCTCTATAGAAAAGGCCATGAGGAAATTAGCAATTCTGTTTTGGGAGTTCAGTTTGCATGACATGAAGTACATAGGGGCTGGGGCCACACACTGAACAAGGAGTATAAAAAGAACTATTGACCATCCACCCATTCAGTCAGCACCACGTGTCCTGTGCACTGAATGAGGCAGGGGTCCTGGGGCAAATATTTGATGATGTAATTAAAGGTTGTATCACAAAACAAATACAAAAGGAACTAATTAAGGTTACAGAGGACAGTACGAGTCTGGCATTCTGAATGTTTGAGAGCTTATCTTTACAAATTTAACTTGTTTTCAGATACAGAGCTTTATAGATTTTAAGGGCTGAAGGAAGCATTAGATTATATAGTCTGGCCTCCCGGCTAACAGACTACAGAATTTAATACAGTTACTCCTGAACTGAACCCAATCATTTTTGTTTGACATTTCCCATGAAAGTGAGTCGGATGCAATGAACTTTCTCCAGACCACATGCAGGTTGTGGCAGAAACCTGCATGGTTAAGTGGCAGCTCGCTTGGGGGGCTCCAGCCATCATTGCCATCCTAACTGCCTTGGGGACAGGTACCCCAGTCTTCTCAGTCAGCTGCTCTGGGATAGCTGCACCATGTAGATTGCCCCAGCACCAGTGACCCTGGTGTTTTATAGTCTGCAGTTCCAGGGCAACCCTGCCATGGAGACAGGAGTCCTGGCTTTAACTAGGGCTCAGCTTCCAACTCCACAGCAGGAAATTTAGAAATCCTGGGATGGGATCCTGATTCCCAGGGTCTGCGGCTGTGAGACAGCCCTGAACTACAGACTGCCTCAGACAGGGAACCCCAGAGCTTTGAGACTCCCAGGCCAGTGGGCTATTTGGGACACGAGCTGGCCCAGGAGTCTGGAAGCCCAGGGGTCCCCAGTCCAAGGCAGTCTGCATGGCAAGGCTGCCCAAGAGCCACAGACCTTGGGAGCCCCAGCAGCAGCTGAGAGAAATTGACATTTTTGTTTTTCTTTTAGCACTCGTGAAACTGACAAGAATGTCAGTGTCACTCAACATCCGCTGGTGTCTCTGGGAGCAAATTTCATGTCGGACACTCCATATGTTGGTGTTTCCAGAACAAATTGTTGAGAGGATTTCTTGTTCACAGGAAGTTTTTAAATAGCAAAATTTCCTGTGAGCTGGAAATCCTGTGTTTCAGCCAGTTCTTCTCATTGCTCCCCTGTTTAACCCTCCAAGGATCACCTCATCCTTTTCACAGCATCTCCCTAGGAGCTCTAGTTCAGTTGCTTGTCCACTATGACCCCTGCAAAGACCATGGGAAACATCTGTATGTTTATGTATATTATGTGTTACATCTGTATGTTTATGTGTATTATGTGTTATTGCTGTTTTGCCATTTCCTACCAGGGTTCAAAGAGTAACTCCATCTGGAGCTCCCCACATGTTCCAACAAGGCAGACAATGGCTACAGAGAACCCAGTCACTGGTACTTAACGGACAATACAGGGGTCAAGGCCTTTCAACTTTTGGCTCTGACTAAGCTGAGCACAACCCACCTAGCTTGGGCGAAGGGAGGGGCCCTTCAAGTGGGAAAATTAAACAAAGAGTTTGGGAACTATGAAAAGGGAGCCCTGATGAACAGAGAGGGAGAGGCAGGGTCTGCAGGGTAGGAGAGTGAAACCCAGTCCCCAGAAGCAGGGGTACCTAGGATAGGTTGGGCCACCCCAGGTTTTGAGGGAAATGCTGAGGATTAGGTAAGACATATGCCTCTTGGCCTTTAGTTGCTTTCACACTTTTTCTCTCTGGTCACTGTGTTCCAATGGACACATAAATAATATCACTCTCCTCGGCCTGGTAGAATTCAATATTTTCATTAATGATTTGGATGATGGAGTAGAGAATAAACTCATAAAATGTGTGGATGACACAAACCTGCGAGGAGTCACAAACTTTTTGGACGAGAGTTTTAGAATTCATAATGACCTTGATACATTGGAGAATTGGTTTGAAATCAATAAGTTAAAATTCAATAGAGACAAGTACAAAGTATTAGACTTAGGAATAAAAAATCAAATGTAAAAAATCCAAAATGGGGAATAACTGACTAGGCAGCAGTTCTGCAGAAAATGTTCTGGGGTTCTATTGGATCAGAGACCGAAATGTGTCATGCTGTTTTGAAAACAGAAAATGTCATTCTGGGTTCTATTAACAGGAATGGCATATGTAAGAGACAGGTAACTGTCCCACTGTACACAACACTGGTGAGGCCTCAGCTGGAGCACTGTCTCCACTTTTGGGCTCTGTGCCTATGATGGGTAGGACAAGAGGTAATCCACTTAGATTGCAGCAAGGGAGAGTCAGGTCAGACTTAACTTCCATTTTCATAAGTAACTTAGGAGCCCAATACCATGGAGACTTCAGCATCTCTTTGCCTAGGTTCCATGTTCATTCAGGCATTTTTCATAGACTCATAGACTTTAAAGTCAGAAGGGACCGTTATGATCATCTAGTCTGACCTCCTGCACAATGCAGGCCACAGAATCTCACCCACCCACTCCTGTATCAAGCCTATGTCTGAACCATTTAAGTCCTCGAATCATGGTTTAAAGATTTCAAGGTGCAGAGAATCTTCCAGCAAGTGACCCATGCCCCCACGCTACAGAGGAAGGAGAAAACTCCCCAGGGCTTCTGCCAATCTGCCCTGGAGAAAAATTCCTTCCCAACCCCAAATAAGGCGGTCAGATAAACCCTGAGCATGTGGGCAAGACTTACCAGCCAGCACCCGGGAAAGAATTCTCTGTGGTAACTCAGATCCCACCTCATCTAAAATCCCATCACAGACCATTGGGCATTCTTATTTGCTAATAATCAAAGACAAATTAATTGCCAAAATTAGGCTCTCTCATCATATCATCCCTTCCATAAATTTTATCAAGCTTAGTCTTGAAGCTACATATGTCTTTTGCCCCCACTGCTCCCTTTGTAAGTCTGTTCCAGAACTTCACTCCCCGATGGTTAGAAACCTTCATATAATTTCAAGTCAAAACTTCCTGATAGCCAGTTTATATCGATTTATTCTTGTGTCCACATTGCTACTGAAGTTAAATAATTCCTCTCCCTCCCTGGTATATACCCCTCTGATATATTTATAGAGAGCAACCATATCTCCCCTCAGCCTTCTTTTGGTTAGGCTAAAACAAGCCAAGCTCTTTGAGTCTCCTTTCATAAGACAGGATCTAATTTACCTCAGTTTCAGTAAGGCAATTGATACAGTCCCACATGGGGAATTAGTGAAAATGGAACAGATGGGGATCAATATGAAAACTGAAAGATGGATAAGGAACTGGTTAAAGGGGAGACTACAATGGGTCGTACTGAAAGGTGAACAGTCAGGCTGGAGGGAGAATAGTAGTGGAGTTCCTCAGGGGTCAGTTTTGGGACCAATCTTATTTAATCTTTTTATTACTGACCTTGGCACAAAAAGTGGGAATGTGCTAATCAAGTTTGTGGATGACACAAGCTGGGAGGTATTGCCAATACAGAAAAGGACCAGGATATCGTACAGGAAGATCTGGATGACCTTGTAAACGGGAGTAATAGTACTAGGATGAAATTTAATACTGAAAAGTGCAAGGTAATAACAAGGGAGTAATAACAAGAATTTTGGTTATAAATTGGGGACACATCAGTTGGAAGTAACAGAAGAGGAGAAGAACCTTGGAGTATTGGTTGATCACAGGATGACTATGAGCTGCCAATGTGATATGGCCGTTATAAAAGCTAATGCGGTTTTAGGATGCATGAGGCAAGGTATTTCCAGTAGAGATAAGAAAGTGTTAGTACCATTATACAAGGCACTGGTGAGACCTCATCTGAAATACTGTGTGCAGTTCTGGTCTCCCATGTTTAAGAAGGATGAATTCAGACTGGAAGAGGTACACAGAAGGGCTACTAGGATGATCCGAGGAACGGAAAACCACTGCATTTCCTTTGTCTAAAAAGTAAGTTATCTTCTCAAAGAAGGAGGAGATCAGGTTGGTTTGGCATGATTTAGCTTTTGTAAAACCATGTTGTATTTTGTTCCAATTACCATTGATCTCAATGTCTTTAACTACTTTCTCCTTCAATTTGTTTTCCAAGACCTTACATACTACAGATGTCAAACTAACAGGCCTGTAGTTGCCTGGATCACTTTTTTCTTCTTTCCTAAAGAAAAGAACTATGTTAGCAATTCTCCAGTCATACGGTACAACCCCTGAGTTTACAAATGCATTAAAAATTCTTGCTAATGGGCTTGCAGTTTCATATGCCAGTTCCTTTAATATACTTGGATGAAGATTATTTGGCCCCCCCAGTTTAGTCTCATTAAGCTGTTCAAGTTGACTTCTACCTCAGATGTGGTCATATCTACCTCCATATCCTCATTCACATTTGTTATCCTATCATTATCCCTAAGCTCCTCATTAGCCTCATTAAAGACTGAGGCAAAGTATTTGTTTAGATATTGGGCCATGCCTAGATTATCCCTAACCTCCACTCCATCCTCAGTGTTTAGCAGTCCCACTTCTTCTTTCTTTGTTTTTTCTAATTTATATGGCTATAGAACCTTTTACTATTGGATTTAATTCCCTTTGCAATGTCCAACTCTACATGGCTTTTGGATTTTCTCATTTTATCCCTACATGTTTTGACCTCAGTAAGGTAGCTTTCCTTGCTGATCACTCTCATCTTCCACTCCTTGTAGGCTTTCTGATTTTTCTTAATCACCTCTCTGAGATGCTTGCTTAGCCAGCTTGGTCTACAACTCCTGCCTATGATTTTTTTTCCCCTTCTTGGGATGCAGGCTTCTGATAGTTTCTGCAACTTTGACTTCAATAATTCCAGGCCTCCTTCACCTTTAGATCCACAAGTTCTTCAGTTCAATCCACTTCCCTAACTAATTTCCTTATTTTTTTAAAGTTAGGCCTTTTGAAATAAAAAACCCTAGTCACAGATCTATTTTTGTTTAACTTTCCATTTAGTTTAAACTGAATTAGCTCATGATCGCTCAAACCAAGGTTGTACCCTACAGTCATTTCTTCTATGAGGTCCTCATTACTCACCAAAACCAAATCTAAATTGGCATCCCCTCTTTTGGTGCAGCAGCTACTTGGTGAAGGAATCCATCAGCTATCGCATCCAGGAAAATCTGAGCCCTATGATTATTACTAGCACTTGTCCTCCAGTCTATATCTGGGAAGTTAAAGTCTCCGACGATCACACAATTCCCATTAGTGTTTACTTCATTAAAAATATTAAAAAGGTCTCTATCCATGTCCAGATCAGATCCCGGTGGTCTATAGCACATCCCAGGCACTATCTCAGGAGGGGCTCTAGTAGCTTAATTCCCCAGTGTGATTTTTGCCCAAACAGACTCTGTCTTATCCATTCCATCCCTTTTTATTTCTTTACAGTCTACCTCATCATTGATATACAATGCTACTCCACCACCTTTGCCTTTATTTCTGTCTTTCCTAAACAGCACACACCCTTCAATGCCTGTATTCCAGTCATGACTCCTATTCCACCATGTTTCTGTTATCCCTATAATATCTGGTTTCACTTCCTGCACCAGTAACTCTAATTCCTCCATTTTGTTACCTAAGCTCCTCGCATTGGTGTATAAACACCTTAATTTTTGCCGTTTGGCTCCACTGACATTCTTTACTCAGTTAGGCACAGACATTCTGCTCCCAATATCACCTATTAGGCTGGTATCTACACTACCCTTCCTCCTTATGTCCATTCTCCTACCCATGGCTGTATTCTTTCTTACTTTATTTTCTTCACTCTCAACATTAAAATGTGGCATGGAGATTACCTGGACATCTCCCAACCATCTCCCCCCAATTCCTAGTTTAAAGCTCCCTTAATCAATTGTGCCAGCCTCCATCCTAGAAGTCTATTTCCCTCCCTACTCAGGTGAAGTCCATCACGAGAAAACAGTCTTCTGTCCACGAATGCCTCTCAGTGGCCATACATTCCAAAGCCCTCCTTATAGCACCACTGCCTGAGCCATCTGTTGATCATCATAATCTTCTCACACCTTTGTTGCCCTTCTTTAGGAACAGGCAGAATCCCACTGAAGATCACCTGAGCCTCAGTTTCCTTAAGTCTCTTCCCCAGCCTTGCATAATGTCCCTTGATATGTTCCAGTGAGAATCTACCCATATCATTCGTTCCCACATGAAGGACAGTCAGTGGATTCTTTCCCACTACTGTTAGGATCCTCTTCAGCCTCAAGTCCACATCCTGTATCTTAGCACCAGGCAGACAGCACACCCTTCTGTTCTCTGGATTAGCTCTAGTTACAGGCCTGTCTATTCTTCTCAGTAAGGAGTCCCCAGTCACGTAGACCTGCCTTTTCTTAGTGATGGTGCTATTCTCCGCTCTATCCCGTTCCTTCTGGCTGCAAGTCCTCTGAATTCCTATCCACCCTTGAAATCCTCTGCCACCCATCTCATATCCTCCTGGGGTTCATATTTGTTGTTGTTATCTTCATTGACTCTTCCCCTCTTCCTATAGGACTAGCAAAGACTCTTCTTTCTTGCCCTCTCACCTTCATCGACCACCTGCTGTGCCCCTTCTTCATTTTCCAACTCAGCAAACCTGTTCCTGACCACTATTTCTCCTTCACTAGCCTGTCTTTTCCTCTGCCTGGTTCTCTTAGGCCTAGTCTACACTACGAGATTATCTCGAATTTTGCAGCGTTAAATCGAACTAACCCTGCACCCATCCACATAATTACTTCGATATAAAGGGCTTTTAAAATCGATTTCTGTACTCCTCCCCGATGAGGGGAGTATCACTGAAAATGACATTGCCATTTCGAATTAGGATTAGTGTGGCTGCAATTCGATGCTATTGGCCTGCTGAAGCTATCCCACAGTGCACTATTGTGACCGCTCTGGACAGCAATCTGAACTCGGATGCACTGGCCAGGTAGACAGGAAAAGCCTTGCGAAATTTTGAATTTTATTTCCTGTTTGCCCAGTGTGGAGCACTGATGATCACAGTTGACCATGAAGTCCCAGAATCAAAAAAGAGCTCCAACATGGACAGTACGGGAGATACTAAATCTAATCTCTGTATGGAGACATGAATCTGTTCTATCAGAACTCCATTCCAAAAGACGAAATCCCAAAATATTTGAAAAAATCTCCAAGGCCATGATGGACAGAGGCCACAAAGGGGACTCAACACAGTGCTGTGTACAACTTAAGCTGCAGAGATAAGTCATACCAGGAAGCCAAAGAATCAAATGGATGCTCATGGTGGGAGGGGTGACTGACTACTGTAGCTATCCCACAGTTCCCGGACTCTCTAAAAACCATTTGAAATCTGGGCTGAGCTCCCAAAGCCTGAAGGATCAAAAACATTATTGTGGGTAGTTCAGGGTATATGTCGTCAGCCCCTCCCTCACCTCCATGAAAGCAAAGGGAAAAAAATTGTTTGTCATCTTTTTTCAAAGTCACCATATGCCTACTGGATGCTCCTGGCAGACGCGGTGCTGCAGCAGACAGTGCCTTGCCAACAGCAGACAGTACAGTAGGACTGGTATCTGTCATCATCGTCCCATGGATGTTTCTGGCTGGCCTTGGTGATGTTTGCCAGAGGCTCCTGGGCAAAAATGAGAATGACTCCAGGTCATTCTCTTCTTTAAATTTTGTCTAATGGGTATTCAGTCCTGCCTGAAATCCCATGCCAGCTGGAGGCTTCCGCCTCAGGCTGCCCTCCCAGTCAGCAGCATTGTGCAGTCGTGCCTACCCCTTGCTACTAGGGCTCACAATGAGATACTTAGACCTCTACATTTTGCTGCAAATAAAAATATTAAGCTGCCATTTAGAACTGTCCCCCAACATACCTATCCTGGGACATTTTGTATTTTCCCAGCGTCAACCAAAGGCCCACACACAAATGGACATTCAGTCCTGCCTGTTTTTCTGTCCTACTGCTTATCACAGATTCCCATTTTCAGCTATAGGCTGAGCAAGTGCAGAATGGTGGTTCAGTCTACTTCACTGTAAGCCAACCGCCCTCCCCTCCCCTCTGCGATCTCTGCTTGCAGAGGCAATAAAGTCAGTGTTGTTTCTTATTCATGCATTCTTTATTACTTCATCACACAAATGGGGGGATAACTGCCACGGTAGCCCAAGAGGTGTGTGGGAGGAGGGAAGCAAGGGGTGGGGTTGTTGCAAGGGCACCCCCTAGAATGGCATGCAGCTCATCATTTCTGCTCCTCTGATCCGGAGCAGCCATTTGCCTCTGTGGTTCTTTAGTAGGCTTGCCTGATATTCCAGGCAGGATTGACTCTCCATTAGACAAAAAGTGAAGAAGAGAATGATCTGGGGAGTCATTCCCATTTTTGTCCAGGCGCCCTGACCGACCTCACCGAGGCTGGCCAGGAGCACCCATGACAGCAGCAGATGGTACAGTATGACTGGTAATTGTCTTTGTCAACTTGCAAAACAGCAGATGGTACAGTAGGGCTGCTAACCGTCTTTGCTAACTTGCTAAGGCAAGGGGATGCTGCTGTGTAGCACTGCAGTACTGCATCTGTCAGCAGCATCCCGTACACATACGGTGACAGTGAAAAAAGGCTGAAAGGGCTCCATGGTTGCCCTGCTATGGCGTCTGCCCAGGCAATCCAGGGAAAAGGGTGTGAATTGATTGTCTGCCGTTGCTTTCATGGAGGGAGGATTGACTGACGACATTTACCCATAACCACTTGTGACGTTATTGATATAATCTGAGACCATATAGAACATGGTTGCAACCAAGGTCCTGTAGTGGAACCAAATTGTATGTAAAGGGGGTCATATAAGGTGTCTAAGACTAGGTTATGGGTTGCTGGTTATGATTATGCTGTCTGTATGCATGTGTCATTTTTTAGTTGAAGTTATGAATATTGGCTCTGCATTGTTTGTACTTCAAACTTATGCTATGCTTCTGGGTGACATCCCAGACAAGCTGGTGTTAGCTCTGCCTAGCCTGCTTGATGGCCCATTAAGGACCATCAGCTATACAATTGACCCATTGAGAGAAGGCAGATATGCCTTGAGACTCAGCAAATTATGCAGGAACTTGCCCATGTGACTCCAGAATCCATTTTGCTGCAATTTTCCACAGTAAGGACAAAGAGGTGTTCTTTTACTCAGAAAAAACTATAAAAGGCTGATGCCTCATTTCCATCTGGTCTTCAATCCTGCTTCTTACCTTTGAAGGTGTCCAGGACGCACTGATAGGGAGGGGGAGGGGCAGGAATGGGGTGCGCTCGGAGGAATGGTAGAAAGAGGCGGGGCGTGGCACTGGGAAAGGGGTGGAGTGGGGATGGCACTGGGGGCAGAGTGGGAGTTGAGCACCCCCCGGGACAATTGGAAGTTGGCACCTGTGCCTGGATTACTATAAGTCTTACCATGAGTCACAGACAGTTCCCTTATACCAGTGCTGGACAACCTGCGGCCTGGAGGTCGCATGTGGTGCAGGAGAGTAATCAGTTGCCAGGCCCCAGACACTTTGTTTATGTTTGCATGGCCACCCGCAGCTCCCAGTGGCCGCAGTCTATAAATCAAAATTGTAGCAGAGATGTAGTCATCTGCCAGTTTCCCAAAAGTCTCTCAGGGCTGCCCAGATAACTCTGGGGATCTCTATTTTTTCATTCACTTATTCCACCCTGTTATAATTCAGAGAGTCCAGAGATGAAGGCTCTTTCCCTGAATCCAGACTTACAGCTTCTTCTCACAGAAAAGAAGCCAACAGGGTCACTACCCACACGGACTCTTCCTTGGTTGAAAGAGAGTGAGGAATGAATTTAGAGTGTTTGCCTCTGATCATCACACACAATGACCATTTGCTTTGAAATTAGCACTTTTCTGTGAAAGTTCTTCATCTGCATTCCACAAGGCTTCTTTCTCCTTTGATGGATTATTTACTTACAGGGCTATACACAGTGAAAATTTTTGCTATTGCATTATAACAGGATATAGATAAGTGAGAACAATGAAAATAATATCATGTTAGTTTTCTTGAAGATTTAACACTCTCATATATTTACACATTTAATAATCACTTTGATCAATACTAACACACAGGTGAATTGGCCAGGCTGTGCATTTGTAAGCATTCAATAAGACCAGAGGCTTTGGCATGGGCTGGCACTCGGTCTGCCAGCATCACAATCTGAGTGCAGGCTCATCTGTTCACCCCCTGCACTCTGTCCCAGGGAGACTGTCTTCCCCTATTGGGCCCAGCCAATGCAGAAGGGAAACCACCTGAATTGAGTGTAGAAGGGACAAGAATCATACTGGGATGAGAGGAGAAGAGTAGAGTGGGACAAGGAAAGTGTGGGGTGGCCGGGGACAGACAGACATTCTGAGACTGGATACTGGTGGGAAGCGAGAAACTGGGTCTGGGAGAGAAAGGGGGAGATGGGAACTGGCTGAGCAAGGAGACTGGGTCTGGGAGGAGGGAGCAGCAGGAGACTATTACTGGCTTGGAAAGGTAAATAGAACAAGAGTCGGGGGACAGAGACTGTGACTTGCTGAGCAAGGAGGCTGGGAGCTGGGGGAGACTGGGACTGACTGGAGAAGAAGTCTGGGACTGGGAACCAGTGGGGTGGAACTGGGGGTGGGTGAGGAGAGACTGACCAGATTAGGAACCAGAGTGTGGGGAGAGTCTAAAACTAACTGAGCGACGAGACTGGAATAAGCAGTCAGGGTGGGGTGGGGGAGACTGAGAACAGATCTACATGAACATTCAGTTTGTGGGAAGCTGGGCTGTAAATCTACCCGGCGCTCTCCTGCCAGGCACCAAGTGTCCATGTGGAGTACTGTGCTTTGATTTACTCCCATTTCACAGCACTAGGGAAATATTAGTGCACAGCAGCAGGGTCCACACAGACACTCAGTGTGCAGCAGGCTAGTGTGGGGTAAATTTACATCTAGGCAGAGGAGGTATGTTCATTGTGACAAAGTTCCTCCTCTACCTTGGTGGGTCCTGCACTTATTGGTGGATTTGTTCACCTCAGTGATCTTCCCTTTTTGTGGAACCCACAGTCTGGGTCAGCTCCTGCTGTGTCTGATCAGGAGTTGGGAGGTTTGGGGGGGAACCCAGGCCCGCCCTCTACTCTGGGTTCCAGCCCAGGGCCCTGTGGATCGCAGCTGTCTATAATGCCTCCTGTAACAGTGGCAGGACAGCTACAACTCCTTGGGCTACTTCCCCATGGCCTCCTCCAAACACCTTCTTTATCCTCATGACAGGACCTTCCTCCTGGTGTCTGATAATGCTTGTCCTCCTCAATCCTCCAGCAGTACACTCTCTCACTCCCAGCTCCTTGCCTTCTTGCTCCCAGCTCCTCACACACACTCCTTCTCCTCTAGCTCCTCTTTGCCTGACGAGTGAGCTCCTTTTCAAAGCCAGGTGCCCTGATTAGCCTGCCTTGATTGGCTGCAGGTGTTCTAATTAAAGTAGCTCTCTCTATTGCCTTCTAGAAAGATCTTAATTGGCTCCAGGTGCCTTGATTAACCAGAAGCAACTGCCATTTGGTTACCAGGGTACTAGGGATTTGTTTAGCCTGGGGCTAACATACCTGTTTCTCAGTACTTTACTGTAGCCATCTGGCCTTGCCCCATCACATCATGTAAATACAATTTGCTCCTGAAGTGTTTCCCATTCTCAGCTAGCTGTCAGGGGAGAACTCATTCAGACCATGCTTACATCTGCAATTTCCTAACATTTTTACAAAATAAAAAGATGGGTTGGGCAGGAACTTTACAAAAATGAGCTTCATGGTCAGGACTTTGAAACTGCAGAAAACAGACTGACCTTCACCAATGTAAATTCTCTAACCTGGTAATAATAACTGCAATGCCTTGTGCTGCACACCTAGCAAGTGCACAGCAGGGAGTCTCTCTCTTCTGAAACTCACCAGGAGGAGGGAGCTGCTCACACACAGAGAGGTAGCGGACCAAAAGTCCCTTCTGTGCACCTTTTTGTAAAACTGCACCTGCATCTCAGCTGGAGCTGCATATTTGCAGTGGGAATAAAGTTTGGGTTTGTAACAGAGTGCTTGAAGGGCCGGGCTGCCTAGTGGTTGGTTCTTCTGACCTCTAACCCCTTGTTTTCAAGGTAAATTTGACTCAGTCTTTTAGGCAGTGAGGTAGGGAAACCCAGGCCCTTGATCTCTACCAGGTCCCAGCCCAGGGTCCTGCATGAATTTACCCCTGAATAGGGGAAGCCTCCCAGCAGGGAGTCTAAATCCCCTACGCTGGGCTACTTCCTACCACTGTCCCTTTTGTTTTGGGCATGGCTTCTGTAGTCCCATTCACTGTGTGGCACAGGCCTCTTTTTCTTTTGTTTACAGGCACACTCAATGTGTCCCTTTTTGCCACAGTGTCGACACACCAGGTCCTTACACCAGCATTCTGATGCCTGGTGACCTGGCTTACCACAGCGGTAACATTCCTGACTCTGCTCAGTTTTGTGGGTAGGTTCTTGTGACATTTTTTGCACCCTATGGGATGCACCAATGTATTGCCCCTCCCTTGTAGCCAGTTCCATGGAGACAGCAATATCAACAGCCTTCTGTAATGTAAGCTGAGCCTCTGTCAGTAGGTGCTTCCATATAGCTTCACTGTACAGGCCACACACTAACCTGTCACGCTGAGCATCACTTAACATCTCTTTAAATTCACAGTGTTCTGCTAGCTTTTTTAAAATTGCTACAAATTGTACAACAGTTTCATCTTCTTTTTGGTCTCTTTTGTGGAACCGATATATTTCAGCAATTACCAGTGGTTTTGGGAAAAAATGGGACCCCAGGATTTCCACAACGTCACTGTAAGATTTATTCTCAGGCTTAACAGGGTGTAGTAAGCTGTGTAGCAGGGAGTAGGTTTTCGCCCCTATAACACTTAAAAATATTGGCACCTTCTTCGCTTCTGTAATGTCATTTGGAATAACAAAAAGCTCAAAACGCTCAGTATACTCATCCAACTGCTCTATATTCTCATCAAAAGATTCTAGTGGCCTGATCAGAGCAGCCATGATTTTTAGTTTCACTTTCACAGTCAGTGCAAACAAGCAGTTTTTTTGTTTGTTTGTTTGTTTGTTTTACCTTGACTTCTACTTCCTTCTGTTACGGGAGCCGCACCAGAATCCCACCCTCGTCGCCACTTGTTATATCCTTGGAGGCAGCCGGTTTAGGAAGAAATCACTTGAGGCCAGACAGCAGACAGCTAACAAAACTACCATTTATTTACACACACAGAGGTCACCTGACCGGCCGAAGCAGGCTAGGCTATCTAGGCTATCCCCTAATAATCTAACTCAGTTGCCATGGAAACAAAACCCATGACAACCAAATACACAACAAGAGGGATCTAAACAAATTAGACGACTGGGCCAAAAGAAACCTACTGAGGTTCAACAAGGAGAAGTGCAGAGTCCTGCACTTAGGACGGAAGAATCCCATTCATTGTTACAGACTAGGGACCAAATGGCTAGGAAGCAGTTCTGCAGAAAAGGGGTTACAGTGGACGAGAAGCTGGATATGAGTCAACAGTGTGCCCTTGTTGCAAAGAAGGCTAACTGTATTTTGGGCTGCATAAGTAGGAGCATGGACAGCAGATCGAGGGACGTGATCATTCCCCTCTATTCGACATTGGTGAGGCCTAATATGGAGTACTGTGTCCAGTTTTGGGCCCCACACTACAAGAAGGAGGTGGAGAAATTGGAAAGAGTCCAGCGGAGAGCAACAAAAATGATTAGGGGGCTGGAGCACATGACTTATGAGGAGAAGCTGAGGGAACTGGGATTGTTTAGTCTGCAGAATTCAAGAATGAGGGGGGATTTGACAGCTGCTTTCAACTACCTGAAAGGGGGTTCCAAGAGGATGGCTCTAGACAGTACTCAGTGGTACCTGATGACAGAACAAGGACTAATGGTCTCAAGTTGCAGTGGGGAAGGTTTAGGCTGGATATTAGGAAAAACTTTTTCACTCAGAGAGTGGTGAAGCACTGGAATGGGTTACCTAGGGAGGTGGTGGAATCTTCTTCCTTAGAGATTTTTAAGGTCAGGCTTGACAAAGCCCTGGCTGGGATGGTTTAGTTGGGAATTGGTCTTGCTTTGAGCAGGGGTTTGGACTAGATGACCTCCTGAGGTCCCTTCCAACCCTCATATTCTATCATTCTATGATTTGTAACTGCATGAAGGGCTGTGTTGGTCTTGGCTAATGTTGCATTTTCATTTTCACTATGGGAACAGAATTAGATTGAGCAGACGTTACACACCTCCCCACATAATCATGCATATTTGCATTAGGCTTAGGATGCCACCAGGTGTCCAGCATCCGGTGGATCACCCTCCATGCTCCATCATGTCTCAACATGTGATACACTTATATCATAGTTCCCATTAGCATATTTGGTAACACTAGTGTGTTCCCTGGTCCTCTCCAGGTGTTATCATCACACAGTTTGCCGCCATTATCCATCCATAACCACTTCTCTATCCTTGGTGCAGCATGTTGAATGTCCTGTAATTCAAAAAAGTTTGGGGTTTTTATGAGAGGCTGTGTTGCAGGAATCAATTGTGTCTCTTTACTTTCTGCCGCTGCTTGCTTAGTTAAATCGTCTACTCTTCGGTTCCCCTTGCTATGAGAGTCTGTCCCTTTTGTGTGGGCCTTCACTTTTAACACTGCTACTTCAGTAGATTTCTGCAGTAGATTTCTCCACTATCCCCCCATTTTGTACTGCGGATCCTGTACTTGTCAGGAATCTCCGATTTACCCACAAGTTAATATAATCATGTACAACCCCAAATGCATATCTTGAATCAGTATATATGTTTACAGCATGACCTTTTGTAGCTTTACATGCTGCAACTAACACGTGTAGTTCTGTTACTTGTGCCAATACTCCAGGTAAACTGCCATGTGCCACCAGCTGGCCATCTTGAGTACAAACAGCCTATCCTGTGTGTCGCTTTCCCTCCACATAGAAGGAAGAACCGTCTACGTATAGGCAAGGGGCACCAGGTATTTCAGTTTCTTTTACCAGTGGAAGGTCCATGGGCTGTTCCTTAAGGCAACAATAATGCGGGTGTCCCTCATCTGGGGTAGGCATGAGGGTGGCAGGGTTTAGTGATGATGCTCGTTGCAGGTGTACCGAAGGCATTAGCAAGCTCCTTTCCCATAGAGTCCATCTTGCCACATGGACTGCCAAAGATTTCTTTTCTGATAAAATAGTAAGGATAATGTGAGGCACGACAATATTTACATCCTGCACACCAATTAGTGATGAGGCCTGACTTAGGGCCATAGAAGCTCCTTCCACCACCTGGAGGCACTGTGGCATTGTTTGAGTGACAGCATCTAGTTTAGAAGAGTAGTATGTTTCTGGGTGCTCTTTGTCCCCATGTTTTTTCATTAACACTGCTGTTATATGTTCCTCACTGACATGCGTGTACAATGTAAAAGGCATTAATGGATTAGGAAGTCCCAACCCCGAAGCAGTACTTAGCCTTTGTTTCAATGTGGTAAATGCCTGTTCATATTCAAGTGTCCATTCAATTGCATCATGTGGTCCACCGGCACCCTTCAGGAGATTATTAAGGGGCTGGACAATCCTGGAATAATTTGGGATTTGAGTTTGGCAGCAATTAAATAGCCCCAAAACTTTCCTAACTCTCCTGACCGTAATTGGCCATGAGCATGCATTAATAGCCTCAGTGCAGTTAACAGTTAAATGCTTGAGCCCCTTGGATGTTAGATACCCCAGATATGATTGTTCCTCCTTTGCGATCTGAGCCTTTTTAGCATTACATTTTACCCCATTGTCTGCCAAGTGCTGCAGGATCACTTCTAAGTCTTTCATATGCATTTGGCAATCTGGTGAGGAGACAAGAAGATCGTCAACATACTGTACAACACAAGAAGCCATGTCTGGCAGCTTTACCAGCAAATCAGCTAACATTCTATGAAACAAAGGAGGTGAGTCATAGTAACCCTGGTTTAGGCGAGTAAAGGTACATTGCTTCCCTTTAACAGTGAATGCAAACCAAAATTGACTGCCAGGGTGCACAGGAACAGACCGAAAGCCACTGCTAATGTCCAAGGCTGAAAACACTATGTGATCATCAAAAGCATGTAAGCCTCTCTCTACCATCCACTCTTGTACCTTTTCCCAGAAGGGTGAGTTTGGGTTATTAAGCTGCAAAGATGGCAATTCTTTTAACATGCTCCGCAAGTCAGACGGACTCATATGAGTGTGCTCTAGGCAACTAACAGTAGCAGGATCCCCTTCTCCTGGTTTAGGATTAGGGACAGTGTGCACTGTCACCGGAGCCATGAAACTAGACTGATAGCCCCATGTTCCACATGTAGGGTCCAAAGGTGCTGAGGGACAAGATCTCTTTCCCTGCAAGTCTGCTTCTTTATACTTTCTTGCTTCTGCCTGCAGTTTTTCTACCTCTGCTTCTAACTCTCTCACTCTTCCTTTTAGCACATCACTCTTTCTAACCAGCTGTTCATAATCAACAATTAAACACATACCAGCCATTTTATTCTTTATTCCAGTCATACAGCCAAAATATCTCCACAAGAAAACTAATAAATTTACTGCTACAATAGTTATAAAAGCACTAATTATACACTCCTCATATTGTGGATCACTATATCCCTTCATCATCCCCTTTTTTTTAACCTAAATATTCTCCAATCTCCAAATTTTAAATACAATCCTGTTTACAGACTAATAACAATTTATTCCAATCAAATACCCCAGACTGAAATGTCCAATCAGCAGATTAATCCTCTTTCCAATTTATTTGATTTGCACAATTACAATGTCCAATAAGGACATCTGGGCCAGCCAACACATTAGCTAGAGGTAGTTATGGCTATACCTGCCCCTACACTAACTATCATTCCTTATAGCCTCTTTGATTTCCCACTTCAACAGCACTTAGTCAGAGGAACTTACAGCTTAGCCAGCCCCCGCAGTAAGTACAATGTCTTAAGACTGCAACAAACCCCCTGAATTCCCCAACACCAAGATTTGCTTAGTACAAAAGTTATGAGAGTCTCCAGTCAGGTCAGTGACACACAAGCAAATAAAAAATGAACAAACTTACACTCTAATTTGATTGTTAATTGTGATTCTGAACGATATTTCTCACTCTGCTCGCTGCACCAAGAAACTGTTGGGATTTTGTGGTTCCCAATGAGTCAGAAGCTGGGCAGAATGAAGGGACTTCGATTCGATGTGATGCAATTCAATGTGATTCGATTCAATTCAACAAGGCTTTATTCAATGTGCACAAAGAGAGAGCCCCTGGTACAAAAATCAGGCAGAGTCGTTCGAGCAAGGAGCCCCTCCCCTTGCTATTTTATAGCACATGGCACTTACATAACAAGTTACATAACACAAACCTCTAACCAATCAGATTTAACCTTTCCATATATGGATTTGTTTATCATGTGCTCATAGTTCTCCATTCCACATGTGCTTCGTTTATCACATGCTCATAGTTTATGAGCATGCTCATAGTTGTCCATTCCACATTGTGTTTCCTTTGACAATAAACCTGGCCGAAGTGTCTTCGTACCCAGGGGTGGGCTCCAGGCACCAGCACGTCAAGTGCATGCCTGGGGTGGCAAGCCACGAGGGGTGCTCTGCCGGTCGCCCCAAAGAAGGCAGCCTGCCTGCAGAGGGTCCGCTGGTCCCACAGCTTCAGCAGACTTCCCCCAGGCTGCCGCCGAATTTGCAGGATCGGGGACCTCCCACAGGCAAGCCACCGATGGCAGTCTGCCTGCCGTGCTTGGGGCGGCAAAATACCTAGAGGCGCCCCTGTTCATACCTTACTAGAGTCTGTGGTCATTGGGGGTTCTCTTGAGGTCTGCTGTGTCAACTATATGCACAGAGCTGGGATAGCACCCAGAGGGAGCACACACATGCAGCCGATTGATATCAACATTGAACAGAGCAAAGCACCACACGGGGAGCATCTGACAACAAAGACAAGCATATCCTTCAGCAGAAACAGAAAGGAGGGTCTCTTGTTAGGGCAGTTTGATGCTGCCCTGGGGAATTAGAGTCTATCCATGCCTCTTCCACAGAGTTCCTATGTGATCCTTGTCAAGTCACTTAAACCAGATGTTTCACAGGTGGTCACTGTTTTCAGATGCTACTAGTCTGGTGCTCTGCCCTGTTCAATGTTGATATCAACGGCTGCGTGCGTGTGTGCCCTCTGTGTGCTGTCCCAGCTCTGCGCAGATCGCTGACACAGCAGACCCCGAGAGAACCCCCAATGACCACAGATTCTAGTAAGGTACAAAGGCACTTTGGCCAGGTTTATTGTCAAACGAAGCACAATGAGAGTTCCCTCTAGACTTTACTTTACAGGACATACTATGAATATGTGCCCCCTGGCAATGGACTCAGCTCAGTCAGTGACGAGACTTTCCACTGCCCCCTAGGCTGGACAAAGACACTGCTCCAGGGATGCATTCTTATACATAGGTACAAACAAGTTACATATCACTCCTGACCTACTGAGGTGCAACCCTTCTACATAGTAAGGTGCCGCCTCTCACCTTGTACATGTTGGTTAGAACAAAACAACTCTATCCATCATATTCCCCTTTTGGCCCTGTCATTGTGTTGGTGTCACTAGGCATAAATCTAGGCCTCAGTGAACCAAAGCTCCTCCATGTTGAACTCTACTTGATCTAGAAAGCTAGCAGCTGTGAAATTAAAAGTGTAACAGTAACTTATCAGTTGCAGCACAGCTCAAACCTGTCTAAAGCAGTAGTGATAAGGCCTGTGCACCTTTAGCAGAAGGGCAAGATAACTTGCAGAAGGAAAACTTACTAATGAGCTGCCACGGCCAAGATTACTTAATGTACCTGCGCTTACGTAACTGCTACGGGGGAGGAAGCGGGGGAGGGAAGAAAGAAGAAAGAGAAAAAAAAACTTATTAAAAGGGAAAGCCACTTGTGTAGGTGTGCTCGATTTGAGGCATCAGTCTCCTTGCACCACTTTGAGGTCTCAAATAAACTTTGTTTGCTTCTCCACCCTGGTGTGTTTATTGGCACGAAGTACACCGGGCAACGAACCCCACTGTTGCCTCCCTCGGGCACATTGTGTCGACAACAATTGGGATGGGTCAGCTTGTTCCTTGTTATCTGTGTGGAGTGTACAAGTATGTGAATGTTCTGATATCTGGTGTCCAGTACCTTTTAGGTATGTCTCTTTTTGCAGCATCAGCCCTTTCCTTGACAGCTTCTGTGAGCAGGGCCTGCCTCTGGCTCACAGCTTAACTTTGCTTTCTGTTAGTAAAGTCTTGACCATTATTTTAGTTCAAGTCGTAGGCCTCATACCAGGCCTCTGATACCAAGGTTTATATCTCAGGGCCTTCTCTTACTACAGTCACTAACTGTGTGTTCCTCATTTTATGGGTGGCCCCCTTAAGACTGTGAGTGTCTGATTTGCAGAAGTGCTGAGCACTCACAGCTCTAAACTGGAGTCAGTGGGAGCTGTGCTGCACAAGCTTAAGTACTCTCATAAGACAGGACGTGGGTATTTCAAGTTGGGCACCCAAAATCAGTGGATGCTTTTGATAATTTTGGCCATAGAGTGCCTCTGGGCTTTGGTTCTCCATGTGTAAAATGGAGATAACAACACTTCTCTACCTCCCAGGTGTTGTCAGCTGTTGGCTGTGTGTGTTTTCTCTCTGTGTGTGGCACCAGCTCTGTGCAGATAGCGGACACAGCTGGCCTCGATCAAACTGCCCCAGGAGACTATAGATTTGGTTCAGTGGCAAAGGCACTCATTCAAGTTTACTGCTGACAAAGCACGGTACTAGCTCCCTGGATCAATGTCCACAGTCACACTGGCACATCTATGCCCCTTACAGTGGACTTGGTTTGGTGACTGGTGAGACTTTCCACTCCCCCTCCTCACCCCAAGGCCAGAAAAATACACTCCCTCTGCGACTTGTCTTTTATACTCTGATAGAAACCAGTTATGTCTTGCCTCTCAGACATGGTTAATTACCACCCTTTACCTGGTAGATTTTGGTTGGATCAAAACATCTCTATCCATCACCTTGTCATCCTGACCTTACCATTAGGAGAGGTTAGTGTGTCACTGTATCATCATTGGGAAATGTGTTTACACCATAACCCTGTACCAGGGTGCTCTGGTATTACCCTTCTGGAATGTGTTTATGTACGTGCCAGTGTCTAGCACTTCTCTTGAGTGTTTGTGTTTTTTCAACACCAACCATGCTTTTGCCAGGTTCATGTTCTGGACAACGAACCTGCACCCATAATCACAAAAGTACTAATGAAGGTTTCATCGGCAGGTACAAGTCTGGCGTTCTGAATGCTTCTGTTTGAAATCTTAACTTTATTTTTGATTCATAACTTTATAGATTTTAGGGCCAGAAGGGAACTTTAGCTCTAGTCTGGCCTCCTGGGTAAAAAAGACTAAAGAATTTAAATCAATTACTTCAGTACTTCATCTCAACTTATGTTTGGCTAAAGCATATCATCCTGAAAGGCATCCAATTTTGTTCTGAATACTTCAGGAGCTGGAGAATCTTCTGCTTCCCTTGGTAGTTTGTTCCAATATTTCATCAATATTACTGGGAAAAATGTCTGCCTTACATCTAACTGGAATTTATCTGGCTTTAACTTCCACTCATTGGTTCTCATTATGACTTTCTCCACTCAGTTAAGACACCTTTAGTATGCAGTGTTTTGTCCTTGGGAAGGTATTTATACACTGCAAGCAAGACACGTCTAGGTCATCTTTTTGATAAGCTAAACAGATTGACCTCCTTAAATCTCTCACTGCAGCGCAAATTTTCAAGCCCTGGAATCATTATTGTGGATCTTCTCTGCACCTTTTCCAGTTTTTTAACATCCTTCTTACAATGTGGATGCTAAAAGCAGATTCAGTGCTTGTCTCCCCAGTGTTGTACAAACAGGAAAAATCAACATCCTACTAGAGCTGGTTGGAAGTTTTTTGGCAAACCAGAGTTTAAATGGAAAATGCCAGTTTGTTGAATTCAATATTTGTCATGAAAATGAATCAAATTCAAAGAACTTTCTCAAAACCACAAGCAGGATCTGGTGGAAATGTCCATGGTTCCCTGTCAGGTTCCCTGGTGGCTCCTGTTAGTCCTGCCATTCAGATTGCCCCAGGGCTGGGTACCCCAGTCTTCTAGGATCTGCAGCTCTGGGGCAGCCCCACCATACAGATTGTCCCAGAATTGGAGACCCTAATCTTTCTAGAGTCTGTACATCCAGGGCAGCCCTGCCAATGCTTTCAGGCTCTCTGCCATGCGATAGGAACCTGAAAGCCCTGGGACCCCCAGTTCTAACCAAGGCTCAGCTCCAGGGACTACATCAGGGATCCTGGAAGTCCTGGGATGGATTCTGGTGTCCCAGGGTCGATGGCTCTGGGGCAGCCCTGCCTTGCAGAATGCCCCGGACTGGGCTATTTGCCTATTTAGGCTGCCAGCTAGCTAAGGTGTCTGGAAGCCCGAGGTTCCCCAGTCCAGGGCAGGCCACATGATGAGGCTGCCCCAGAGCCCCAGCAGTGACTGTGAGAAATTGACATGACTGTCCTGATGCTAACAGAGGTGAAACTGACAAGGATGTCAGTGTCACTCCGCATCTATAGGAGTTTCTGGGAGCAAATTTCATGTTGGATACGCCATGGGCTGAAGTTTCCAAAACAAAATTTTAGCTGGATTTCCAATTCACAGGAAATATTAAAGAGTGAAATTACCTGTACACTGGAAACCCTGTATTTTAGCCAGCTGTACTCATTGCTCCCCTCTTTATTCATCCAAGGATCAACTTCGCCGTTTCTGCAGCAGCCTCACACTGGGAGCTCACGTTCAGTTCTTTGTCTAACATGACCCCTGCAAAGAACATGGGCCATATCTGTATTTCTGTGAATATTATGTGTACCTCAGTTCCTTTTACTGTTATTTTCACATTTCCTACCAGGGTTCATAGGGTAACCCCAATCTGAGCTCCCCACATGTCCCAGGACGGCAGACTGTGGTTTCATAGAACCCAGTTACTGGTACATAACTGACAAAACAGGTGTCAGGGCTTTGAACTTTTGCATCTGGCCAAGCTGAGCACAAGCTCCCTTCCTTGGGATGGGCCCATGAGGTGGGAAATCTTAAACAGAGAGCTTGGGAATTCTTAACAGAGGAGCGCTGATGAACAGAAGGGGGGAGACAGGATCTGCAGGGAAGGAGACTGAAACACAATCCCCAGAATCAGGCATTCCTGGGATAGCGTGAGTCAACCCAGGTTTTGAGGGAAAAACTGAACTTTAGGTAAGACATAGGCTGTAAACCTTCAGTCACTTTATTCCCTTTCTCTGTGATTGCTGTGTTCCTAGGGATAAATACAAAATAACACTGTCCTGGGTCCGGTACAATTCAATATTTTCATAAATGACTTGGATGATGGAGTGGAGAATACACTTAAACAATTGGTGGATGACACGAAGTTGAGATGGGCCACAAGCTCTTTGGAAGGCATAGTTAAAATTCAAAATCAGAGAATCAGAGATTCATAGAATATCACAGTTGGAAGGAATCTCAGGAGGTGGTCTAATCCAACCCCCTGCCCAAAGCAAGACCAATCCCCGATTAAATCTAAAACTCAAATGATCTTGATAAACTGCAGAGTTAGTCTGAAATCAGTAAATTGAAATTCAGTAAAAATAGGAGCAAATAATTAGACTTATGAAGGAAAAATCAAATGCAAAAGAACCCAAAATAAGGAATAACTGACTAGGCAGCAGTTCTGCAGAAAATGATCTCACAGTTATAGTGGATCACAATCTGAAAAGTTGTGATGCTGTTGTGGAAAAGGAAAATGTCATTCTGAATTGTATTAACAAGAATGTTATATGTAAGACACAGGAGGTAATTGTGTTGCTCTACTTAGCACTGATGTGGCCTCAGCTGGAGTCCTGTGTCTAGTTTTGCTCATCACTGTTTAAGAAAGATAAGGACTGTCATAAACAGATTGTTAAGGGTTAATGTCTCTTCTACCTGTAAAGGGTTACAAGCAGGGAACTGGAACACCTGACCAGAAGACCAATCAGGAGACAAGATACTTTTAAATTTGGGTGGAGGGAAGCTTTTGTGTGTGTTCTTTGTCCATTGTGTGTTCTTCTCTCGGGGGTCTGAGAAAGACCAGACATTACTACAGGCTCTCTAAGTTTCTGTTCAAATAGTAAGTAAAAACAGGCGGTTTAGGCTTTTTAATTGTTTTACTCTATTTGCAATTGTGGATCTGGCTGGTTCCCTTTTATATGTGTAGTTGCTGGAAATATTTTGATTTGTATTGGTACTGGGGGGAAAGTTTCTTTCCGGTGTCTGTAAGCAATAGGACACTGTAATATTTACATCTTGAAGTTACAGAGATAATTCTTTACTTTTTCCTTTCTTTTATTAAAAGATTTCTTTTTAGAGAACCTGATTGATTTTTTTCCTTGTTTCCCTTGTTTTATCCTAGGACTGGTGGGGAAGACGGGAGGGCGGAGAGGTATAATCTCTCTCTGTTTTCCTTGAATCTGTTTGCCTCTTTGTGGAAGGGAAGGGACATCCTTCTCTGTATTGTGATTTAAAGAGTTTGGATCAGTAGTCTCTCAGGATAGCCCAGGGAGGGAAAGTCTGGGAGGGGGAAAGAAGGGGAAATGGTTTATTTCTCCTTGTTTTAAGAACCCAAGGGATTTGGGTTCTTGGGGTCCCCAGGGAAGGTTGGGGAGATCAGAGTGCCCCAAAACACTATATTTTTGGGTTGTGGCAGTGCTATCAGATCTAAGCTGGTAGTTAAGCTTAGAGGATTCATGTGCTAGTATCTCATTTTCTGAACTCTAAGGTTCAGATCTGAGAAGGAATGCTATGACAAGGACAAATTGGAGAATGTTCAGAAGAGAGCGACAAACAGAGTAAGAGGTTTAGAAAACATGATCTATGAGGAAATGTTGAAAGAATTGGACATTTTTAGTTGAGAGAAGAGAAGACTGAGGGGTGAACTGATACCAGTCTTCAAATAATAGAAAGATTGTTTGTCAATTGTTGTCCATATCCACCAAAGGTAGGACTAGACATAATCACTTTAGAGTGCAGCAAATGAGATTCAGATTAGATATTAGGAAAAACTTTCTAACTATGCCGATAATTAAGTTCTGGAACAGGGTATGTTGGGAGGTTGTGTAATCCCCATCATTGGTGACTTTGCAGAACAAGTTAGACAAACATCTGTGGGGGTGGCCTAGGTCTACTTAAACCTCCCTTGGTGGGAAGAGATGGACCAGATGACCCCTTGAGGTTTCTTCCAACCCTACATTTCTATTGTTCTGTGGTTTAATCAGCTATTCTGGTCATCTGATATAAAAAATTTTTGTTCCCTGATAAATGCTATTTGATATGCTCGTTAGGTACCAATAGATTGGAGAGTGATCCAACCTCTTCACAGGATATGAATAGACATCCTGCTGCTGTCCAAAACCAGAAATGTGTATTGAAGACCTCTGCCATTTCTACCTCATTATTAACAATTTTTCCATCTCCATTTCTAATGGCCCCACAGCATTGTTAGGATTTGTTTGTTTGTTTGTTCCTAATACAGTTTAAAAACTACTTATATTTCATAGTCCTCCCAATCACAAATTTTATCGTGATGTCTTTAGCTTCCCTTGTCAGTTTTCTTCATATCATAACCTCTAATGTATATTGATTTGCTCTAATACCCACTTTTTCCATTTTTGTATTATATTGCCTTTTTATTTCTATTGCTGCATTCACTTTGCCACTGGTCCAAAATGAGATTTTAGGAAATGTTTTATACCAGTGGAGTACCCAAATTCCCAAAACCCCTTCATAATTTTCAGCCTTCATTGACTTTCTAGGACACATTAAGCCCCGGCTTGTTGGAGGAGACAGTGCCTGCTCAGGTCGTGTGGAGATAGTACATGGAAACACATGGACCACAGTCTGTGATGCACACTTTGATCTCAAAGTTGCCAACGTGATCTGTAATGAACTTGAGTGTGGAATAGCTGTATCTATCCCAGGAGGAGGTCACTTTGGGGAAGGACAAGGCAAGATCCTGACTGAAGAATTCCAGTGTGTGGGGAATGAGTCTCTCCTGCTCTCCTGTCCCAGGATATCACAAGTGAATCAGATGTGCTCACACATAAATGATGCTGGTGTCATATGCTCACGTAAGAATTCAACACAATGTCTTTAAGATCCCAGTGATGTGTATTTTAGATTATGGTGAAGCAATGTACTGATCTCACTGTGTAGGGAGCTGGGTTTAATAGGGTTGGATCAAAACCCCAAACAAGCCAAGATAATGAGAAAGGGATCAAATGCCACCTGACTTCCCTTTCTTTAACTATTTGCTATAAAATAATTCCAAGGCTTCCTCTCTAAACCCCTTCTCCCTTCTCCCCTGGGCACACAGGTTTCCGGCTGGTGAACGGCAGCACAGCATGCTCAGGGAGGGTGGAGATCCAGGTTCTTGGTGCCTGGGGAACCCTCTGTGACTCACGCTGGGATTTACCAGACGCCAACGTTCTCTGTCATCAGCTCGACTGTGGGTTTGCTGTATCGGCTCCAGGAGGAGCATATTTTGGGAAGGGAACTGGCTCTGTCTGGACAGACACATTTCACTGTAAAGGGACTGAAACCCATTTGGGCCATTGCCATGTTACTGCTCTGGGGGCCTCTCAGTGCTCACATGACAATGATGCCTGTGTGGTTTGTTCAGGTAAGTGCAGGAGAGATGCTGGATTAAGGACACCTGCCCCTCAGTGTGTGACACTGTCCCCAGAGCAGGGGAACCTCAGGACACAGCAAGGAGAGGGGGAGCTAGATCCTAAACCATGTAGAATAATGGTAAATATATTAAAGGTAAAATTAAAGTAAATAATATTATCACAAAAGTATAGCTGTGACCTTTGAAAGCCCGAGATTCTCCAATAAAAACGTCAGCAACTCTGTCCTTACGCAGGACAGTGGAGCAGGGGCAGCACTTTGTCCTTCAGGTTACATAAATGTCACCAATTCATTGTCCTCAGCCTTCTCCAATAGTAAATAGAGGGGGAGCTGGTAGTGACTCCCAGTATAGACATTGCTTCACACTTTCTATTATAAAATATTCTTGACACCTTCTTGAGAAGCTCTTGCGCCTTTCTTTATTGCTGGAGCCTTTGTGATTTGGGAAGGGGTCAGTGCTGCGGCAAGGAAGGTGCCTTCTCCTGTGCAGTGAGATTCCTTCTGGGTTTAGATGAATTATAAACTGCTGAAAATAACTATTTCCCTTCTCTTTCGTGAGTTCCAGCGGATATTTTTGGTAACGCACCACAGAGAAAGTACTGCTTTCACTCACTTAGTTTTCTCTGATTTCTTCACACCTTTCCAACTGAAAAAACTCAAAAGATGTTTTCCCTTGCTTTCTTATTTTTTTTTTTTTTTTTTACTTTTTTCTAACTTTTTACAGTGGAAGAAAAGATGAAAAAAATAGAAAGGTGGAGTGCAGAGGACCTGACTCACCCCTGCTGGTGACTTCTGGGAATTAGTTCTTTTCCGCTCTGGAGCGCCCTCTGCAGGGCAGGGATCCACCAGTCCTCTGGGCCCCGTGTCCCTCCCTGGACTCAGGTGCCCTTGTACCTGTGGTGCTGCCCCCTAACCATAACCCTTCAGTCTTAGGGTCTTCTCTCCCCAGGCAACCCCCACCCACTATTCCCACCTAACCTCAGTATAAGGCTACTGCCAGTCATCATCTAGCTCCATGCCCTGGGGAAGACTGCAGTATCAGCCTACTCATCACTGGCAAGGTTGGGTTTGGACCTGCTGCCTCGGCCTACCCCTGGGCTGCCCTTCTGCTAGGCCACAGCCTGGGGCTTTCCAGGCTGGAGCTCCCCAGCTCCTCTGCCTTGCCCCAGCCCTGCTCCACTCATGTACACTGTCTCTAGCTTCCTGCAGCCAGCCCCTTCTCACTCTGAATTCAGAGAGAGACTGAGTCCTTGCTCCCAGCTCCCAGCCTTTTTGGGGCCAGCTGGGCCCTGATTGGGGCATGGCACAGCTGCAGCTGCTTCTCCAATCAGACCAAGTTTTTCTTTCACAGACTGCCAGCCCTCTCCTAGGGCTGGTTCCAACCCTATCAGGGCTGGAGCGGGTCACCACCCCGCTACAGGGAGGAAGTGGCAAACCTGTAAATCCAAAAACTGGAAAGAAAAATTAAATGTTGAAATGAATCAACATTTTAGTTAGAATCTAAACAAAAATTCTCATTCCATTTCCAGTATCTCAGATTTGTTTAAAATTGAAATATTGAAATTGAAATACTTCACGAGAAAAATGTTGGGTTGTTGATCCGCTTTAATATTTACCCCTTTTCTAAAAAAAACCCAAGAAATTAAACAAATGGTGAAACAGAGAGAAAAAAGCAAAGTGACTTGCCCAAGGTCACCCAGTGTGTCAGCAACAGAGACAGGATACAACAAAGTGATTTGTCTCACAGCCTTGTGCTTGTTCCACCCAGCGCCACTGCCTGGCTGCAGAAGAGCTGAGCAGCCACATCTTGTCTTGACGCTAATGGCAGTTGTGAGTGCTCAGTACTTCTGCAAATTAGACCCCATAAAAATTGGCTTAAGAGACCTGCTCAGCATCACCTATGGAATCTGTGGCAGAGGCAGGAACAGAAATGAGCTCTACTGAATGAGGTTCACTGCTCTTAACAAGAGCATCCTAGTTCTTCCTGCACAGCCTGCTCATTTGCTACAGGCCTTCCAGTTTCTAAAGTGAGTGAAGCAGAAGCCCTGGATTTCAACCTTCTTCCTAATAATAATAATAAATAATAATAATAATGTACATGTAGCTTCCAGGATTGACTCCCACAGAGCCCAATGTCACTGGTGCTGTTACACACCATGACTAAGCCTATAAGGCCCTGCCCAGCACTCTCAACAGTCGTCTACTCTCCTCTTCACAGCGGATACCTTTGTATCTTGGGGGCAATTCACCTCATAGCTCTCTTGCTTCTCCCAAAGGCTGCTACCTGCATTCCTAACTGAATTCCCTGCAGCCCTGCCCTGTCTCTGCTAACTAGCTACTCAGCCCATATCCTGGTACTCGGAGGGAACTCCTCAGCAGAGGGGATGCTGCTTTCTCCCTATAGCTGCTGGAAGGAGAATCTCTTCTAAGGAAAAACACCTGGTCCCTTCCATATGAGCTCCATTTGCCATAATCCCTTCTCCCCTTCCTGAGGGGCTGTGGTACCCAGTTATATCCATGAGCCTCCTCGGAAAGCCCCAAATCTACTCTCTACCCTCACACTACACTAGTGGCATAGCTAGGACAAGAAATCTGGGTGGGCCCTGGCTTTCGGGGGGTGGGCAATGATGGAAGGGGCAAAGGGAGGGGTGCAGGAGGGATCTGGTGCCCTGGGGAGGGGGCAGGAGAGACAGGGAGCTTGCATCCCTCCACCCCTTCCAGTCAACCCCCAAAGCTGAGGCTTCCCAGGCCACACAGGCTGCAGGGCTTGCCTAGGGTAACCAGACAGCAAATGTGAAATATTGGCCAGGTGGTGGGAAGTAATAGGTGCCTATATAAGAAAAATCCCCAAATTTCAGGACTGTACCTATAAAGTCAGGACATCTCAACACCTAGGCGTGCCCTTTGGGTGAAGGGGGGTCCCTCTGGGGCTTGAGCTTCACCCACCTTTCCCGACCCTGGCTCAGTGTCCATCAGCCCAGCCACATCCCTTTCCTGCCAGCTCTGGGAGCTGCTGTCCCAGTCTCTGGCCCCAGCACTAGCCCCACCCAGACCTGCTCCCACAAGGCACACCCTCTACCAGGCTAGAACTGGTGTCAGGAGAGAGACGCGTCCAGGCTGATGGACACCGAACCGAGTTTGGGAGTCCCAGCCTGTGAATTAGAGGGGCTTCGTCCCTAATTTGGGTGGGCCTGGATGCTAACTGAGTAGGCCACAGGCAACCAATGGCTACACCCCTGCACTACACTAGCTTCACACAGGCATTTTCCTGCTCCAACCTTAGGGCAAACTCCTGGCTCTGTTGACGTCAATGGAGGTTTTAGTATTGCCTTCAGCAGGGCCAGGATTTCACTCTTAGCCTTGAAATTTTATTTGGCCACCAAGATCCTTGAGCTGTTTGGATCCAGTGCGCACACACTGCACCTATCACGTTGTCATACTAGTACATACCGTACCTGACACAGCCAGTGGGTGAACCCTGCACTGACTCTGCTGCTTGTCTTTTAACACTGTCAGTCTCTCCTGGCTGCACCTGTGTCTGAAATCAGTGAGTAATTCCTAACTTACCACCTTGCTGTAGGACTTATAGATTCTGAGACACACACACAGACTGAGATTCAAATAGAATCATAGAATCATAGAATATCAGGATTGGAAGGGACCTCAGGAGGTCATTTAGTCCAACCCCCTGCTCAAAGCAGGACCAATTCCCAACTAAATCATCCCAGCCAGGGCTTTGTCCAGCCTGATCTTAAAAACCTCTAAGGAAGGGGATTCCATCACCTCCCTAGGTAACACATTCCAGTGCTTCACCACTCTCTGAGTGAAAAAGTTTTCCCTAATATCCAACCTCCCCCACTGCAACTTGAGACCACTACTCCTTGTTCTGTCATCAGGTCCACTGAGAACAGTCTAGATCCATCCCCAGGGAGTCACAATATTCCCTAACAGAGCACTTCCCCTTCCCTGCCCAACACACAACCTGCTTAGTGTGGTGTGAACTGATCAGCTGGAATCTCATGTTAGGCTCACAGATGACACCACACTTCAGGGGACAGCTCCAGTCAGAACCACCAGTGCCAGGACTATCAAACACTAGAAGCTGCTACACTGGACCCAGGAGAACCAAGAAAGTTGTCACCAACTGAGCAAAGATCAGAGGGAACTAAGAGAATTTACCAACAATAACCTGTTCCTGATCACCATGAGCCCTGCTCTTCATTTGGCCAAATTCCCTCAAGGCAAACTTGCCTAAATCTCTCACGACCCACCTGCTAAGTGCTTGTGCAGACACCATTCACTGGCTTCCAGGCATTTAAACCTGGATAAAGTGACTACAAACCTCAGCAGCCATTCCACCACCATACACAAAGACTATTTTCCCAATCAGTAACCTGCAGGAATTCCCTCTCTCTCTCATTTACAGCAAGCCCTTCTGTCGAGCTGAGAGTGTTACAATCCTTATATCACCTTCCACTTATACAGTCAAAAAAATAAGTTTCTTCTGACAGAGCTTGTTCCCTTTAACTCTGTGACACACTCTGATCACTGGCTTATACCTTCTTATTGAGAAACAGTCCATAAATTCGTGCACTCTCTTTATTATTTCTAAGGTATATTCAGTGTGTTTCCCATCTCTCCTGAGCCCAGGTCGCTCTGAATCACTCAGACTGCTGAATGGAGAGAGCCGATGCGATGGAAGAGTTGAGATTTCCCTCCATGGTGTGTGGAGCAGAGTCCTGGATGACCAGTGGGACATGAACGATGCCAGTGTGGTGTGCAGGGAGCTCCAATGTGGAGTTGCTGAGAAAGCTTATAACCCCCCTATGCCTGAGCAAGGAACGGGCCCTGTGGGGCTGAGAAGTGTCCAGTGTGCAGGAAATGAGACTCATCTGACTCTCTGTGACAACTCCACGTCTGAGACAGCCCAGGCAGGAATTGCTGAGGACGTCGGTGTCATTTGCTCAGGTGATTTATTTACAAAACTCACTGACACTCTCTGTTCAGTAGGAAAATACATATTAACAGCTAGGATTTATCCCTGCAGGGAGCAGGCGGATCAGACTGGTGAATGGGACAGGTCGCTGTGCCCGGAGAGTGGAGATTTATTACAATGGCAGCTGGGGGACAGTCTGTGATGATTTCTGGGATCTGCCAGACTCCAGTGTCATTTGCAAACAACTGGGATGTGGACACGCCATCAATGCAACTGTCTCTGCTCATTATGGGCAAGGATCCGGGCAGATCTGGCTGGATGATGTGAACTGTTCTGGGAATGAATCCGATCTCTGGGCGTGTCCTTCAAGGGGCTGGGGCCAGCACAACTGCAGACACAAAGAGGATGCAGGAGTTCTCTGCTCAGGTCTGTTCTGTGAATGCTCTTGTGAGCAGTGTTACCAGGCAATTTAATTAAAGGGAGAGATGTTTAAGAAGATCACTGAGAATGATACTCTCCCTGACTGTCTCTGCCTCCCTTTTCCTTGTGTAACTACCTACCAGGGTCACCATTAGAAAGTCCCTAATGTTAGAATGCTGCGTCTCAGGTGTCTGAAGGAGACTGTATCATGGAAAGCAGTGACTGAAAAGGATGTAGGGTCCTACTGCAGAGATAACTGAAGATGAGCTCCCAGTGCTGTGTGTGGTAAAACGGGCAAATGAGAACCTTGAATGTATAAACAGGGGAGTAGTGAGTGGAAGTGGGGACTAAATTTTAGTGTTGTATCTGGAACTGGTGAGACAGATACTGGAATACTGTGTCTAGTTCTGATGTCCACAAAAATTGGAGCGGGAGCAGAGAAGAGCCACACGTGATCTGAGGGCTTCAATAAAAGCCTTATAGTGAGAGATTTAAGATGCTGAATCTGTTTAACTTATCAAAAGAATCAAGAGGTGACTTGATTACGGTGTGTAAGTTCCTTCACAAGGAGAGCATACCACTTATTAATGGGCTCTTTAATCTAATGGAGAAAGGCAGAACAAGAATCGATGGCAGGAAGCTGAAACCAGACAAATTCACCTCAGAAATAAGGCCCAGGTTTTTAACAGGGAGGGTGATTAACCATCAGAACAAACTACCAGCGAAATGGTGCATTCTGTATCTCTATACATCTTCCTGTGTAGACCGGATGCCTTTCTGGAAGCCCTGCTTAAGTCACACTCAAGTTATTAGGATCTCTTCAGCTGTTTTTCAGAAGGTCAAACTATTTTATCTCATGATCCCTCTCACGCTGAAGTTGCTCACAGCTTTCAGTGCTCACCTCCAGGAGAATGATGAGAAACAAGGTAATACCCCAACCTGGTGGTGTGTTCTACAAGTAGACATCAGCAAGACAGTAACAGATGTGAACTTCTGGGCTAATGTTCCCTCTAATTTTTTACATCCATGTTTGGTATGAATTTTGTTATGTGTACCAGTATAGAGGTGATGTGTGGCGGGATTTAGGCTGAGGGGATGAGGCCGTGGGAGGCTGTCATAGCTTTCCTACTCAGATCTGAACCTTAGAGTTCAGAAAATGAGATGCTAGCAGGAAACCCCCAAGTTTAATTACCAGCTTAGATCTGATAGCGCTGCCACCAGCCAGGAATTCCAGTGCCTGGCTCACTCTGCTCTCCCCAAAACCTTCCCTGGGGGACCCCAAGACTCAGATGCCCTAAGTCTCACAACAAAGGGAAACAACCCCCTCCCCTTGTCTCCTCGTACTTCCTCCCTGGATGACCCTGTTTCAATTCTTCCCATCAATTCCCTGCTGAGCTGCAGACTCAATCTCCTTGAGCCCCAACTAGAAAAAAAAATCCAACAAGTTTAAAAAATAAAGCTTTATATAAAAAGAAAGAAAAGGCATAAAAATGATCTCTGTATCAAGGTGACAATATACAGGGTTATTGCTTAAAAAAAAAATGAATAAACAGCCTTATCCAAAGAGAAATACAATTTAAAAAATTCCAGCAAACCACACACATGTAAATACAAAAAAAACCAACCCCAATATAAGCCTATTGTCTTTCTACCTTTGTACTTACAATGTGGAAACAGAAGATTAGAAAGCCTGGAGATAGAGTAATCCCCTCAGAGACTAGAGAGCAACCGAGACGAGACAAAGAACACACACCCAAAACTTCCCTCCCTTGAGATTTGAAAAATCTTGTTTCCTGATTGGTCCTCTGGTCAGGTGTTTGGTTCCCTTTGTTAATCCTTTACAGATAAAAGAAACATTAACCCTTAGCTATCTGTTTATGACATAGCCAGCTCTGGGCTGGTGCAGAGAGTGAGAGTGTGCAGGGTGAGGGTTCTGGCTGGGGGTGCGGGCTCTGGGATGGGGCCAGAGATGAGGAGTTTAGGGTTGTGAGGGGGCTCAGGACTGGGGCAGAGGGTTACAGTGTGAGTGCTGATGGCTCTGGTTACGGGTGAGGACTCTGAGGTGGGCCCGGAGATGAGGAGCTCAGGGTGCAGGAGGGGACTCACGGTTGAGCAGAGAATTGGAGTATGTGGTGGGTTAGGGCTCTAGCTGGGGCTGTGGACTATGATGTGGGGTCATGGATGAATGGTTTGGGGTGAAGGCTGCTCTGGGGCTGCAGCAGAAAGAGAGGACTCTGCCCAGCCTTCTCCTGCTGTAGCAGCCTGTGGCCAGGGGAAAGGCACCGCTTTCCCCACTGCAGCAAATCTGGGATCAGGGGAGAGGAACCTCTTCCCGACCATGGCAGATCGAGGGCTGGGGCCAGGGGAGAGGCACCTGTCCCCGGCTGCAGCAGGTTCGAGGCTGGGGAAGAGGCACCTCTCCAATCCAGGATCCTGTGTCTCCATGCATACTTGGCCATTGATATCCTGCTCTGCAGCCATGTGGCCACACAGCTTAGAGGGAACATAGTCCTGGATCAACATACACCTCTACTCTGCTATAACTCGGCTGTGGGGAGCCAAAAATCCCTACCACATTATAGCTGAAACTCCGTTATATCGGGGTAGAGGTGGCAGGGCTCCAGCAGTGATTAAAAGATCTCCAGGTTCCAGCCACTGCAGGGAGTCCGTGCCCATTAAATTGCCAGTGAGCCCTGCTGCCACAGCCCCGGTGTAGCGGTTACAGGGCTCCAGCAGTGATTTACAGGGGCCGGTGCTCCCTGCAGCAGCCAGAGACCCAGACCCTTTAAAGCTCTGCCGGAGCCCCGCTGCTACCACGCTATACGCAATCCCGTGTTATATCGGGTCATGTTACAGCGGGGTAGACATGTATCTATCTTCCCAGACTAACTGGACTTAATGATAATTGGTCACTCACACCAAATTCACACCACATTCAGGTTGTTTCCAGTCCCAAGAGACCAGTCACTTACCCCAGATCAGTTGGTATTCTGGATCTTTTACCAAAGACAATGCCTGTAGCCAATCCTGTAATAAACTATATGCAGGTTTATTGACTAGGAAAAAGAAATAAAAGGAGTATTTTACATGTTAAAGCAAGCAATCATCTACACACAAATGAGTTACCATTTGCATCCTAGGAGTGACAGAGTTGTAGTGATCTGTCAATTCCAAATGTCCTTCAGCGCTGACCCAGGGGTAACTCCTTCCGATCTCTGGCTTCAGTTTGGTGTCTCTAGCCCTGTCACAGTTCAAACAGCCAAAAAGATGAACAATCATCACATCTACTATTTTGATTTCCCTCTTCCAACCTTCAAAGCGATGGGACGAGGCCTTCTGCATGTGCTGCTCCCTGGGTGTGATAAGGCCATTAACCAATCCTATATATTGTGATGATCCTTGATAGCCCATCCGATTTTGATAGTCCTTTGGGACGGATGGGGGGATAGTTCCCGTGCTTGAGTTCACAAGTTGAGCACAAACATTTTCAAACTTATAAAGCAAAACTTACATATTTTCTTGTAACATGGACCACAGACATTACAAGTGAGATTAATGTCTGCAGCAACTAACAACCATTTCATAGAGTCTGAACACTAAATGCATTCTTACAAGACTAATATCTGTTTTGAGCAAAACTAACGTACAGGTGACCTGGCCTGGTCTTCAGCTATGATATTGTCAGTTCTCAGCTAATACCTGCAGCCTGTGCAAAAGCTGGCATCTGGCCTACCAATGTCACAATTCTTCCCAGCTTTTATCTGTTACAATCTGTGTGTACTGGTGGTAGATGGTGGCCTTCCAGACATGCCCACTGTTTTCCTAGGGGCCTGTGATGTCTAAAAGAGTCTCTCATTCTTGGAGTGGTTGTCTAGCATTTGCTCCTGCAGAAGGATGCACAGGATTGTTAGCAATCGCTGGGATTTCACTCTTCACTCCCCCGTTCATTTCAGAATCAGAAGATTTAAATTCCCTTTTTGTGCATTTCCTTCTAGAATTCACAGATCTGAGGCTGGTGAGCGACAGTGACTGTGCTGGGCGGCTGGAGGTTTTCTACAATGGGACGTGGGGCAGTGTTTGCTCCAATCAGATGTCTGGAGTCACCCCAACAATTGTCTGCAAACAGCTGAACTGTGGGGATGGAGGGCAGATTGAAAGAGACTTTGAATATGGAGCAGGTTCTGGTCCCACGTGGCTGGACCATGTTGCATGCAGTGAGCAGAACAGCTCTTTCTGGCAGTGCCCGTCAAAGCCCTGGGATGCAAAGTCATGTGATAATCGAGCAGAAGAGACCCATATTTCTTGCGATGGTAATTATGAAACTACCTGCATGCGCATGTGCAAACACACATGTATGTGATGTGTTCAATTAATTGAAGGGTTAGGATAGAATTTGTTGTTGTTCACTTCTCAGTGTAGGCAGATGTAAATTCTCAACACAAGATACAAATGTATTTTCATGATGTTTTAGAGGTATAAGCATTTGTCTGATTTACAACAAACATGGAAGTTAATCAATTAATTATAAAAGAGACAAGTGTTACATAGTGCGCTAAGGTAGTGTGAGAGCAAAGAAAAGCCTCTCCCTAGAGACCGTCATTAGGCAGCTCTGTGGTTATTAATCCTTTTGGGATGAACAATCAGAGATGGACCCAAGGTGTGCAGTTTGGGTCAATACTGGAATCCCCCACAAGTCTGGGTGCATATTGGCCTGTGTGTCTGAGTAAAAGCTGAAGAGCAAATTAGTTAGGTATTAAATGACTGAGAGTTCACATTTCTGTTTATACAGTGCTGAAATTAGGGGTTTAAAATGCAGATAAATTCTACTCTCACATACCGCCCAGTGCCTTCACCTCGGCATTTTCTCTCCATAGGAAAAAAAGCAAAACCAACTCAGACCCCGTTTACCGAATGCCCGAACTCTCCAAGCTGCACAGGTATCTCTGCTTCTCATTTTTTTACTCTTGGTCCTTAAGGACTTTCCCAGCTGCTCCAGTAACATGTGAGGTTTCTGCATTTCCAGACCAGGAGAAGTTACGTGTCGTGAGAGGACAGGACAGATGCTCGGGGAGAGTGGAGGTTTGGTACCGCGGCTCCTGGGGAACAGTTTGTGATGACTCCTGGGACATGGCAGATGCTAATGTTGTGTGTAAACTACTGGGCTGTGGATCTGCTGTATCTGCCCCGGACAAGGCTGCATTTGGCGAGGGGACTGGTCCCATCTGGGTGGAGAAATTGAATTGCCGAGGGACTGAGTCATCTCTCTGGGACTGTCCTGCCAAGCCCTGGGGTGAGAGTAACTGTGGTCATAAGGAAGACACTGCTGTGAATTGCTCAGGTGAGTGAGAGGAGATGTTTCTGCTACATGCTATAATTTTCAGGGAGGAGGATGGATCAGCCCCCCTCCCCCTACCGCCCCCCTTTGGTCCCAGACTAGGCCCTCCCATCTCCTGTGTGAAGAAGCATCATGGATGCTGTGGGGTGGGACCTTTGTGGGGTCAGATTGCGTCAGGCATCTGCTCACGTAGCCCTTGCATCCCAGTGCTGCTCTGATGGAGCTTGTGGAGGTGACAGCTGGAGACAACCAGGAAATCTCAGATGTGAGGTTCCCCCAGGGAACAAACACGTCACTTCCCCCTCGCTCCAGGCTCCAACTGTCCTCCCTTTCCCTTTGCAGGTCTGACAGAGATGACAGATTCTCCAAATACCCCAGTTAAAGCATCCCCCTCCTCCCAATAAGGGTTAAGTTTCCCTGGTGCTGGGTCACAGGGGATGAGCTGCAAGCTGCAGCCTGAGGGAAGGAGCTCCTTTCCACAGACTGTGAAATCCAAAGGCGAATGACACCTGGATGGGAGCTGCAGGTCTTGCTGAGCATGATGATTCCTGTCTGCTGGCTCCAGCTGACAGAGCAGGGCCCATGATTTAAACAGCAGCCTGTGAGCTGCCCCCATGGCACATAGATTGTCCCAGTCCATTACCCTGCTGTCCTGGGCTGTGCAATGAGTGACTGGGGAACTCCCTGCTCCTCCCCTTCCCCCCACCCGACTCTCACAGGATAATCTCTCCTATTGCATGTTCATTTCCATCCAGCTCCCCCACGCCGCCCTCCAACTGACAGTGGAAGAGTCATGGTGCCCGTGATCATCTGCATTATACTGGGGGCCCTGCTCTGTCTGGTCTTAATCATCCTGGGGGCGCAGGTGCGAAGTGCCAGGGCACAGCGCAGAGGTGGGTCCTGATTGGTGTCACTGTGTGAAATGTCCCTGTAATAGCAGGGGGACTGCAGGATGTCAGAGTGAGGGATTATACAGGGCTGGGTGGGGTGGCCGAGAGTGCCTGTTAACTCCTCTCTCATTTAATATTTCATTAACTGTCTGACAGTGGAACAGCCCAGCCATGAAATCTGGAGATGATACTAGCTAGGGAGTGTCACAGTTTCAGGGAAGCTGCATCTGTGTGTAGGGGTCCCCTTACTGACATTAAGTGGGGGTGTTTTGGTTGGCTAGCTCCCAGTACTAAAAGAATGGGGAGAGGCCAATGCTCCAGGTCAGCCTGATTGACAGGGCAGGCAGGCTTATCAGGGAGCCAAGAGGCCAGGGTGGGCCCTGACATCCATGTGTGCTGGAGCTGCCTGGGCAGACAGAGTGGGGCTGAGCTAAGGAGAAGGCAAGAGCCCAAGCTGATCTGGGGAGCAGAGCTGTGCCAGATCCAGAGGTAGGGCGGCTCCAGGCAGCAGCACAGCAAGCAGCTGCCTGGAGCAGCCAACAGAAAGGGGCGGCATGTCTGACTCTTCGGTGGAAGTCTCTCCCTCCCTCTCAGAGCCAAGACCTGCCTCCGAATTGCCTCTGAAGAATGAAGCCGATCATAGCCCAGAAAGAGCAGACTTGCCCTGGGAGGACAGCAGTAGCAACCAGAGCCAGAGAGGCCAGTGAGCTGAAGGCAGAGCAGTAGCTGAGGTATAGTGGCGCTGGAGCTGAGACAGTGGCAGAGCTGGGGCTGCAGCATTTCGGAGGTGGATGCAGTGAGCAGCAGGGGAGAGCGAGGGGGATTGACAGGGCAGGGGCGACAATGGGAAGTAGGTTCTGGCCACTTAGAGCCTGAGAGCATGTGGCCACCACCAGAGCAAGAGTCCGACCAGCCGCATCCCTGCAGCACAGCCCGGGCCTGAGAAGGAGGCCTGGGAGCTACAAGGAACGGACTGGGAACTGCCCTGACATTCCAGAGACACTGTTTGTGATGTTCCCTGCCACAGAGCAGGGTGATGTTTTCCTTTAACCTTTCCCATTTTTCCTTATTACTTTTTAAATTAATTGCTGATTAAATAAATTGTATTTGCTTTAAACCATATGTAATGATCAGTAGGTTGGGGAAGCATCCAGTGCAGAGAGAGCACCCTGGAGTGAGGACACCCTAGCCCCTGACCTAGGTGACCACGACAATGCTGAAGGTCAACCCCCCAGGAATCCTGGGCCCAGCCGTGTTGGGGTTACCTGGGCTCTGCAGACAGAAGAGTCCTCAAGGGCAGGGAGGCCTCTGGGTAAAAGAAGTGGGAGCAAGGACTCAGATCTTTCCTCTAGCCCACTTCATCAGGGTAGTGCAGAAGTCAGGAAAGTTCCCCACAATAGGGGGACCATTGCCCCGCTTACATGTATCCCCACAGTGATCCACTCCGGGAGTGCCCAGTCAGGCCTGAAGCCTCCAGCCATCACCTGTGTCTGGGCAGTATCCATCTGTTCCACCTCCTTCTGATCAGGGGATTTTAAGGCTGCACAGCCCCCTGCCTTCCAGGCCAGCCTGCATGCTGTGCATTCTCCCCAAGAGCTATGAGCAGTGTATTGCCAGCAGTTACAAGTCACCACCCAGCTCTCTCTCAGCAGCATCACAGAGAAAACAATAAAAATTCCTCCACACTTACTGAACATACCAGAAATCACCTGTCTTCGTCATGGGTAGCCCGGCAGACCAACATCCCTCCAACCATTCAGGTTTGGGATCCTCATGGACAGAAGGTCCTGTTCTTTTGCTGAATCAAAATGAAGACCCTGAGTATGTTTAAACTCAGTCTTTCGTATCAGAAATCTTTCTTTGTCTCTTGGTCTCTGGGAACCCAGTTTATACTAGTCTGTGTAAATGACCTCAAAGGCTCTTACCTTTCTGGAGTTGTTTATAAACTTGGTGATTTGCCTTTATCATCCCTGACTGTTTTTTAGTTCCTGAAAGAGCTGTGGTAACCCTCCCACGTGCAGCAGAACACAATACATAAACCATTCACAGATTTAATGCAGTGGTTCCATACTGCATGGGGTTGCAGAATCTGCCACAGGGAGGGGTTCTGAATATCACTGAGAAGAGACATCATGGAGAGGGACCTAGAGAGATTGTAATTATTGTCAGGGGAAAAAGTATATAAAAATAGAGCTGTGGTAAATAGTTGTTATTAGTTACCCAATAGAAAGTACAATCTTAGGAAGGAGAAATGGGGGAAAGGAAGGTTATACTGTATAATAACCATAGGTGGCACTTATCAAGAATTTTACATCTATAACTCACTGTACAAACATTAGCTACCAGCTCTATGGAAAGAAAGTAGAGAAAGAGATTGCCATCAACATACACATAACATTCACTACTTTGCAGTAAGACAATGACTATAACGAGATCTCATGCTTCAGGGCTTCAGCCAGTCATCTGCAGGGGTCAGGGAAGAATTCTGGGAAGCCCTTATATTTGTTGTTTGGTTTTTGCCCTCTTGTGGAGCATCAGACATTAGCTAGAGATGGAGCTGTGACACTGGATGGGCTGCACCAGTTCTCTGAGGTGGTACAGAGAAACCTCTTTCTAAGATGTCTTGCTGGTGTGTCTTTTCCACATGCTCAGGGTCAAACCGATTGTCCGATTTGGAGTCAGGAAGGAATTTTCCCCCAGGGCAGAGTGGCAAAAAGAAACGTTGGGGGATTTTCATCTTCCTCTGAAGCATGGAGCATGGATCACCTGCCAGGATTATCTAGGCATTTCTCTTAGCCAGTTCCCTGCCATTGCACGGGCCTTGGCCATTGGTGGTACCTTATTCCCGCCTGCTTTCTGCCTGTGGCACACAAGAGCTTATTCTGCTGAGGATTGAAATGCTTTAGTCTAGCTGCAACTTTGGGTTCAAACATGGGGAAATCTGGGTGAAATGCAGTGGCCTGTGTAATACAGAAGGTCAGACTAGATGTTCTAATGGTCCTGTCTGGCCTTAAAGTCTATGAAAAAAAAGTGTTTCAATTTTCAGATAAGTGTAAACACCAGCGTAGGGGAAGAATTATTTAAACTGCTCCAAAGGGTAATAGCCCGGAATAATGGGATGAGATTAAAAAGGGAACATTTAAGATGAATGTGAGGAAGCTTCCTGACAGCGAACTAGCCCTGGGAACCATCATCAAAGGGCTGTTGTGGAAAGGGATGTCCCCATCACCTGGCTTATTTAAATCCAGCCTGGACAGAGCAGTGGGAATGTGCTGTAGAGTTTAGACTCACACTGCGCCCAGGGGGAGGGGCTGGATGATCCCATAATGTTTCCAATCTCTGGTTTCAGTGACCCTGTGCAAACCCTGCCCTTTCTTTTCAGGCTCCAGAAAACCCTTGGATCCCTTCTCTGAGGCTGTGTACGAGGAGATTGATTATAATCTGATGAGAGAGAAGCAGGAGATGTTCAGTCGCTCAGGTCTGTGTGTCTCACTCTTAACAGGGAGCAGCTATCTAATGCCCTTTCCATCTGAGACCCTGACCCAATGTTAAATCACTGCAGCTTCAGCCCTGTCAGCTTGTCATTGGAGCTGGGCACGTCTCTTCATTACAAAATGATTTGGGGAAAAATGCAGATTTAGAGACACTGAAACATTTCACAAATTCTTGTCAATTTCACCCACTTGTTCCAAAAACACACACAAAAGTTCATTTCATTTCAACATTTTCTAAAGACTTTTTTTAAATTTGATATTAATTTTTAGTTAGAAATTTCCTTTAATTTTATCCATAAAATATTTTTAAAATAAGAAATATCCAAAAGAACATCAAAAGGTTTCATCAACATGAAACTTTGTGTTTTTTAGTTTTGCATTTGCCAAAAATTTCAAAAAAGCCATTTTTGGCTCAGTCCAAACATTTTTATTTAGTTAGTTATTTATACAATGGCCAGAGACTGAAACCATGTTTTTTTTTGTCAAGCTCTAGTTGTAGGGGCTGGGTCTGTGGTGGGCCCAGCAGTTACTCATGTAGACTGATGGAGATGGGCTCCCTTCCCATCATACACTGAATGTCCCAATTCTAGGGACAGTTAATGTCTCATCTGCCCATTCTGTAACCTTGGAGTGTAACCAGAGAGGGGTCAGGAAAGCGACATTCTGGGGCCAGGCTAAACTATCATTTGAAAATTCTCTGGAGCGTTGGAGCAGGAATGATCTGTGCCCCCCTCCCACCACAGCCACCAGTTTGCTGGGTCAGCTCCTGCTGCCCCCGGGAGATCAGCCCAGGAAAGCCTCATGACTTTGAGTCATGGCCCTTTTATCCTTTGTGCCATTTTGTCTCAATGTCTGATGGAACATCCTACCCAAGGGCTGTGCTGTGATGGGGCTCTGGGAACATGCTCAGAGCATCCCCCAGCACCACTGACAAAATGGCTAAGGTGAATCAAGACTCTGCTCTGGGCCTGTCTTGTCCTAATCTGGAAACACCATGCAGAGCTGACCGACTGATTCATGTGGGAGGTGGGGATTTATCCTTAAGAAGGAGGTGTCCCCTCTGTGGCTGAGGAGGCCAGGACCATTGTGGAACATTCTTGGACCAGCAGCCAGAGACGTGACCTTTACTCACCCCAGTATATTTCTGGTCAGATTGTAGCATCCCCTCAGTCACATTTACCACAGTAACATGGAGATTTCTCTTGGGGAGTCTGTGTCAGCTTCTCACCACTCAAGAGTCACTGTGATCCAGCATCTTCTCTGGAAGGAGGAGTAGACTGAGATGAGAAATCCTGCTCGACGCCCCAAATGTGTTCCCAGTTCCACAGTCCTGCTGTTCTCATTGTGATGAATTTCTGGTTCTCGTCTCTCCAGTCTCCTATTCAGATGACTCAGTGAGGAAGCTGCAGTATTACACCGGGGACAGTGAGGGGGAAAATGATCCTGGATCAGAACAAGGTAATGCGGCAGGGGCAGACTCAGGCCGAGAGACCTAAATCTAGGCAGAGAACAGAATTTCTGTGACACTTTCTGCAATGGCAGCCATTTGCCCTCACACGGTTCCCATTTTACACAGTCAGGTCTAATCCCACTAAACAGGATTTCTGCCAGAATCTCAGGATGGGAACATGTGACCATCTCCTGAACCCACACCCCTGGGAGTGGTTTGCAGTGACCCCAGATAAGGAGCTGGTAGAGATGAGTCAGTGTCTTTGGGTGGAAGGCGTCAGTGCCCAGCAGGGCTCCTCTGTCATCCCTGAGACAGAGAGAGCAGGAAGATTGTCCTATGTTATAGTCACAGATGGGCTCAGCCCAACTCACTGATCAGACCCCACCAGAATTTTAGGGCAGGGGGATTTGCTGATTCTGACCCTAACTCTGGATCTCAGTTTTGGGGTTGGCACCTGTCACTATAACAGGTTGAAGCAAAACTCTGGATCTGAACATCCTGGCCTGACCCCATCTCTAATTGTAAACGAGGCGGCATTTCTACCCCAACTGCTCTCAAGGAAGTCCATGATTTGGGCCCTTTGGGAGTTTAGCCTCTTGGTGGGGAAGGAGACACTGAGCAGATGAACCAGTTCTGCTGAGAAGCTGGAGCGCTGCCAAGCTGAGCCTTGAGCTGCCTGAGAGGCTAGTGGAGAGCAAGAGCTCACAAAGGATCAGGCCAGGGACCTCCCAGCGGGAGCTTTAATTCCTGCAGAGGGGAGGTTCCCCCTCCCCAGGGTAAAAGGAAAATTCAAACCTGCCTGCAGAGATCAGCTGGATTCACACAGAGCCGGCTCTGGCTTGGCCAGGCCTGTGTCCCAACCTGTAATCTCAGCACAAACCCAGATCCTGCTCCCACTGAAACACATACAAGAGCTGCTGTTGGATTGTGCAGGGACAGGATTGAACCCTAGTTATTTCTGCGACTCCTGTTTTACTGTTGTTCTCTGACTTGTGCCCTCTCACCATGGACCCCTTGCGACTTCCCCACTCATGTGCCATGATAAACAGCTCTAGTTATAAGGGCCACCTGCGCTGAAGAGATGCTGCTGTTGCCAGGGGCTGAGTGTGGTGTTTGCTGTTTCAGAGGGAGCTTCCCCGGGGGGGTCTCAGCTGGATTACGATAACATGGAGGAGCCTGCCTTGAACGACGTGCCCCAGACTCCAGACGGCCAAGGTGAGCAGTGAATCTGCCTCCTGGAAGTGAAGTCACTGTAATGAAAAACTAACTATTTCCCAGTAGGGACAATAGTGGTTTGTTAGGAAAACCACAAAGTTCTCCCACTAGTATTGGCTATTGGTGTAATATTGGGGGCACTGAGCAGGTGCATTACAAGAGCTGTGTGGAGGCCCAGGGGTAGGGAAGCGTATGAGATCCTAGGTCATGAGAGAGGCCCGTTGCAGGGACGGAAGGAGCAGTTCACTCAGGACCTGCCCACACAGTACTTGGCTCAGGTCACTGCCCTGTGACCCTCACTGCCATGAGCACTAGGGTTGCTCACTGTTTGTAAACATAATGCACCAAAGCAGAGACCTTTACATAGCGGCAATGTTCCCTGCCACCCTTTCCTGGCATGCAGCTCTGGCAGCTTATATAAATCTGTATCAGACATGCTGTGAGGGGGGTGGGCGGGACATAGAGATTTTACACCCAAGGGCCCATGTCCCACCCTTATTAGCCGGCTCAGCTCCCACTGGTGTTAGTACATTTGAGACTGATGGCAGTTTATGGGGTAAGCTTTATCAGGAGAACTCACTGAAAAGACATTTTAAAAATAATGTCAAGTTTAGGAAGCCGAAGACAAACTCTGGACAATTCCAAGTCATTTACATTTGTAATTATTGTAACCAAATGACTTGAGGAGCAATCCCTCTGGACTAGATCCCAATCATCTCTTTCTAGAACTCTCCCTTCCCCTCGTCATCTGGGACCTCTAGGATCCTCTCAACCAGGTACTAAAATGTATCAAATCAATCTGATCTGTAAATTCCCTCAATCTGAGGTTTCCAGAGGAGGACTTGTTTTACATCTCTGAGGGTGGAAGTTAAGTCGCTGAGAGATCGCCAGGGACCAATGAGGCTGGTTCATCTTGTAGTTTATTTCTATCTTTACTGTGAATATTCTCTTAATTACTTCATATCTTCATGTCAGATGCCCCTGCCCTGCCTGGAGATGTCCTAGGGGATGGTTATGATGATGCCAGAGAAGTGTCTGACAGTGAAGGTGACCCTCCTTTGGGGCAGAATAATGAAAAAGGCACTGGGGCAAATAACAGGGATTCACAGACAGGTGAGTGGAGAATTGTTTGCACTTCACACTGTCTCTGCAGATTGAGAGGGCTGGAAATGTGTGTACGCAGCAAGAGAACAGGCCTGGCTAACCCAACGCTTGTGAGAAAACTCTCCTTCTCTCATTTCTCCATTCCCTCAAAACAGAGGCTTCAGTGCCTGCCATGGGGAGAGGAACAGGAGGGTCCCTGCTGGGTGGTACTTCGTGGCCAAACCCGCAAGATACCTAAGATCCATCTGCCTCTAGATTCCAAATCTTGTGTTGCTGCCGCACCCTGTATGTACTCGATTCCCATCAGTTCACTGTGCATGTATCTTTTGGCAGAATCCTATACACCAAATTCCTGTTACTGCTGCACTAGGGTTAAAGAGCCCATAATATGTCCTGTAAAATCTGGGATGGGCTTTGCCCATTGTCCTTGGCCAATATTTCTCCTCTCTTCCCCATTGTGTCATGAGCAGACACACCGTCAGCCACCCCAGAGGAGGTGCAATGGTCATGAAATTTACATTGATTAATACTTGATAAGAATAACATGCTAATGTTCATTGCTAGGCAGAGTGAAAGTTATAATGTCCTTAACTACGCGCTCCTTGCTGGTAAGTGCTTGGGTTTTGTACATGAAGTGACAAGTAGCTGCAGCTGGCACTTGGCAACTTTACCTGGTCTGGAAACCAAAGATTTTACTCTCCAGACTATGTATAAAGATGATGGATTAGAACTTGTCATAGACCTGTAGCCTGATTTGAGGTGGGTTAGTAGGGTCGGTGTAATTTATCCACTTAATTGAATTGTATTTGATTAATTAATTTTAATTAATATTAATAATAATTATTTGATATTAATTAGTGTGGGTTTGGCTCACCAATATATTTGATCAGAAGATAAAGTTCATCCTGAATCAGGCTTCACAGAATTTATAAAAGGAACTTTGGGGTATATGACAGGACCTTACACTGAGACAAATATAGTCAGAAAGACCTTTTATTAAAATCAATGAAATAATAAGCAAATGTTAAAACAGTTCAAGATTAGAAAGTTACAAAATATCACAGTTCTTTAAGAGATATATTTATGATAATACTCTGTTATAAGCTCACTCTGTGTAGTGCAGCTGCACTTTGAGCGTTTTCCACACCTCTGACAGAGGAAGTTATTTTAAGATTGTTCGCGTTCTGGTTTAACACTATATATGCTAAATGCTTTCTAGGGTAAGAATGAAGCAGAAGGGAAATTAGATCCTTTTTTACTTACAGTTTTGAAAAGAAACAATAGTACAGCCTATTAATAGTTAATAGGCTTCGTAGATGGGTAGCATCGATACGTACGTGAGGGTGGAGGAGATGAAGAGTAGACAGGAGCAGATAGATGGGTGTATCGCCTCCCTGATGGTGAGCTGTCTCACCTTTTAATAGAGCATTGGTCAAAAATCCCTCCTCCTGTGCCCAAATTTCATCTTTCCCCCACAGAAATGTTAGGGTACACCTGCCTCATAGGTTAACATTTATGTGCATATGAATGACAGGTATGTACGCATTTGTGGTGTACTTGTTAGATTTGTGGGCAAAAATCCCCTTTTTCCACCCTTTACTGTTATTGGTTCAGTTAAATGTCTCCAGCCATCTGCATAGGTATTTTGTCTTATTATCACTTTTCTAAGTAAGGGTCCCAAAATGTGCTGAAGTTGCCTTAGCGCCATACAGGATGTTTGACCTGTAGGTTTCTTGCATTACAGCTGTTGCATTATAAATCTATAAGCCTATTACCTTAAGTACTTAAATTTATCAAAAAGACATTTTATGCAGACTAACAGGTTAATACTCAGGGCTACAGACCCAAGACTGAAGGGGGAATAATTCCCATCCGTACTGTAGAACAGAGGTTCTCAGACTGGGCAGCACAGAATATATTCTAGGGCGGCATGAGAAGCCAGAGCAGAAAGGGGTTGGCTCCTGTCTGGGTGCCCAGTTTTGAAGGCAGCTGTCATAAACAGAGAGCTAAGGGTTAACTTTTCTTTTACCTCTAAAGGGTTAAGAAGCTCACATAACCTAGATGACGCCTGACCAAAAGGACCAATCAAAAGATAAGAGATAAAAAAGAGGGAGGAGGGAAATCAGTCTTTTGTCTGTTCAGTAAATTTATGCCAACGTGGAAAGATCCAGGATTCCACCAGCTAACATTTCTTAAAAGTAGTGTGTATTAGAGAATTGGTGAAGAAGTCTCTCCAGGGAAGGGTTATAGGAACTTGGGATGGAGATATTCTGGGGGAAGAGGAACTCCAAATGGTCCTTTCCCTGTTTATTGTTTAAATCAATTGGTGGTGGCAGAGAAGTACCAGGTTTTAACCAAGGCTGGTAAATAAGCTTAGGGATTATCTCATGCAGGTCCCCACATCTGTACACTAAAGTTCAGAGTGGGGGTGACACCTTGACAGCAGCACTGTCACCGGCAACAGCGCAGAAGTAAGAATGTTATGGTCTGGTGTTCCTGCTGTTACTTGTCCTCTGCTGCTGGCAGCAGTGCCGCCTTTGAGCTGGGTGGCTGGAGAGTTATATGCTTAAATGGCTCTTTTTGACTCAATGCCCTACTGCTTTTCCTATTTAGTGAGAGTTCCATGCTGATTTTTTTTAAAATTGGTACATGTACTTGTGTGGCGGGGAGGGGAGGTGTCAGTTACTGTGGATCCATGGAAAGGGGCCACAATCAAATAAGTTTGAGAACCACTGCTGTAAAGTGCACTCCACCTTGCTCTGCAGCCGCATATAACCATAGAATGGATCCACTTATTGTATGTGTCTCCCTTGGTATTTTCAGGTTGGAGTCGGCACTTGCTAAGGAGTGAAGTTGTCCCTGGGATGGAGAAGGAAACCCCGTCCCTGCCTCTTGGAGACATAGGTTATGATGATGTGGGACATGGTGACTCTGGGGGTTCAATATCATAACAATTTGATTGGACAAAATAACCCTGTGATGATGTAAACGCTTCACCTCTTTCTCTCAGAAATGATGCCCAGAGAAAGCCTCTGTCTGGTAGATAGACAAAGCACATGTTTTTGTAGGATTTATGTGAATTTGCAGGAAATACAAGAATGAGTGGGGAAAGTTTCATGAGCTTTCTTTGTATAGTTTCTCATGGTTTGGAGGGGGAAGTTTCCTGCTATTTTATGCCTATAATTTCTTCAGCTAGACTTTGTGCCTTTTTCCTATTAAATCCTTTCTGAAAGTCTTCCCCTTAGTGGATGTTTTTCTTGCCAGATGAATTGTGCAATTTTCAGGGCTCACCACAGGGAGAGGCTGAGATTAAACAAACCAAGAGATGAAGGAAGGTCACCTCTGGGTATGGCTGGCTGTTTGATAGCAGGCTGGGTTTACACATCAGGAATGTGGTAAAAGTGAGAAACCAGGTAGAGACATTCTGAGATGAGCAACATGGTTGTTCCTGGGCTGAAGTGAATTCAGATTTGAAACTTTCATTGAATCCAAGGAAATAAATGTAACAGTTCTCCCTGAGTAATTCACACCTGAAATTAAACAAACTGTGAAAACATTTCCCGATTTGCAATAAATGCAGAGGATGAATATTTCTGCTAGGACAATAATTTTATAGAAAATAATGACAAGATGAGGGTTAATAAGAATCTGGATTTCCACTGAACCAATAAGGTTACAACAAGTAACAAGTCACTGAGTTGTTACTTAAAACTCCAGTAAAACTGATCATGTTCTCACAGTGGTATGTTTATTTCCATGACAATCTATAAATATAGTTTAAAATTGATGCCAGAAGTGTTCTCTTAATGAATCCTCAGTGAAATCAATACCAGAACACATCCAGAGGACATCGCTATTTCACAGAAATGTCTGTCTTTCCTTTTTCACAAATCCTGCATTCAGTTGGGTCACTTCATCTCTAGAAGGATAGATTGGAAATACAAACGGTGAGAGAAGGTGCTTCCAATCATCTGCATTCAGCAGGGCCAGGAGTCATATAAAGAGACAGAAATCCAACAATTTACTTCAGAAAGGAGAAAAACACACATCTTCCTAATGTCTTTTTAATACGGCATAGTGATCCTAGGAGACTGAAGGGGGATAAGGGTATGCCTACACTATGAAATTAGGTCCAGTTTATAGAAGTCAATATTTTAGAAATTGATTTTATACAGTCGATTGTGTGTGTCCTCACTAAGAGCATTAAGTCGGCAGTGTGTGTCCACAGTACCGAGGCTAGTGTCAACTTTCAGAACGTTGCACTGTGAGTAGCTATCCCACAATTCCCGCAGTCTCCACCGCTCATTGGAATTCTTTGTAGAGCTCCCAGTACCTGATGGGGCAAAAAAAAAATTGTTTTTGCTGGTTTTGGGTAAATGTCGTCAGGCCCTGCTCTCTCCATGAAACAATGGCAAACAATCGTTTCTCGCCTTTTTTCCTTGGGTTACCCGTGCAGACAACATATCACGGAAAGCATGGAGCCCGCTCAGATCACTACGGCAGTTTTGAGCGCTGTAAACACCACTCGCATTATCCTACAGTATATGCGGCACCAGAAACTTCAAAAGCAGGCGAGGAGGCGACAGCAGTGCGGTGATGAGAGTGATGAGGACATGGACAAAAACTTCTCTCAAAGCACGGGCCCTGGCAACGTGGACATCATAGTGCTAATGGGGCAGGTTCGTGCCATAGAATGCCGATTCTTGGCCTGGGAAACAAGCACAGACTGGTGGGACCGCATAGTTTTGCGTGTCTGAGACGATTCCCAGTGGCTGTGAAACTTTTTCATGCGTTAAGGGAACTTTCATTAAACTTTGTGACTTGCTTTTCCCTGCCCTGAAGCACAAGAATACCAAGATGAGAGCAGCCCTCACAGTTCACAAGCGAGTGGCGATAGCCCTGTGCAATCTTGCAACACCAGACAGCTACTGGTCAGTCGGACATCAATTTGGAGTGGGCAAATCTACTGTGGGGACTGCTGTGATCCAAGTAGCCAATGCTACCACTGAGCCGCTGATATCAAGGGTAGTGGCTCTGGGAAATGTGCAGGTCATAGTGGATGGCTTTGCTGCAGTGGGATTCCTTTCCTGTGGTGGGGCAATAGACGGAACTCATATCGCTATCTTGGGACCAGAGCACCAAGGCTGCCAGTAAAGGGGTACTTTTCAATGGTGCTGCAAACACTGGTGTAGCACAAGGGATGTTTCACCAACATCAACGTGGGATGGCCGGTAAAGGTACATAAGGATCAGATCTTTAGGAACTCTGGTCTGTTTCAAAAGCTTCAGCAAGGGACTTACTTTCCAGACCAGAAAATAACCACTGGGGAGGTTGAAAAGCCTATAGTTATCCTTGGGGATCCAGCCTATCCCTTAATGCCATGGCTCATGAAGCCATACACAGGCACTCTGGACTCAGGAGCTGTTCAACTATAGACTGAGCAAGTGCAGAATGGTGGTAGAATGTGCATCTGGATGTTTAAAAATGTTCTGGAGCAGTTTACTGACTTGGTTCGACCTCAGTGAAACCAATATTCCCATTGTTATTACTGCTTGCTGTGTGTGCCACAATATCTGTGAGAGCAAGGGAGAAATGTTTATGGCAGTGTGGGAGGTTGAAGCAAATCGCCTGGCCACTGATTACACGCAGCAAGACACCAGGGTAGTTAGAAGAACACAGCACGGTGCATTGTGCATCAGAGAAGCTTTGAATATCTGTTTCATGACTGCCCAGGCTACGGTGTGAAAGTTCTGGTTTGTTTGTACTTGACGAAAACTCACCCCTTTGGTTCATTCTGTTTTCCTGTAAGCAAACCGTTCTCCGCTCACCCCTTTGATCACCTCTTGCAGAGGCAATAAAGTCATTGTTGTTTCAAATTCATGCATTCTTTATTAATTTGTCACATAAATGGGGGAATAGCCTGGGAGGGGCGGTGGAGGAGGGAAGGACAAGGCCACATTGCACTTCAAAACTTATTGCCCAAGCAACAGAAAGCTGGCATTCAATATCATGGAATCATAGAATATCAGGGTTGGAAAGGACCTCAGGAGGTCTTCTAATCCAACACCCTACTCAAAGCAGGACCAATCCCCAACTAAATCATCCCAGCCAGGGCTTTGTCCAGCCTGACCTTAAAAACCTCTAAGGAAGGGGATTCCACAACCTCCATAGGTAACCCATTCCAGTACTTCACCACTCTTTGAGTGAAAGTTTTTCCTCGTATCCAACCTAAATCTCTCCCACTGTAACTTGAGACCATTATTTCTTGTTCTATCATCTGGTATCACTAAGAACAGTCTAGATCCATCCTCTTTGGAACTCCGTTTCAGGTAATTGAAAACAGCTATCAAATCCTGCCTTATTCTTCTCTTCTGCAGACTAAACAATCCCAGTTCCCTCAGCCTCTCCTCATAAGTCATTCTCCAGCACCCAATCATTTTTGTTGCCCTCCGCTGCACTCTTTCCAATTTTTCCACATCTTTCTTGTAGTGGGGGCCAAAACTGCACACAGTACTCCAGATTTGTCCCCACCAATGCAGAATATAGGGAAATGATCACATTCCTTGATCTGCTGGCAATGCTCTTACTTATACAGCATAAAATGCCATTAGCCTTCTTGGCAACAAGGGCACACTGTCAACTCATATCCAGCTTCTTGTCTACCATAACCCCTAGGTCTTTTTCTGCAGAACTGCTGCCTAGCCATTGGATCCCTAGTCTGTAACAGCGAATGGGATTCTTCCTTCCTAAGTGCAGAACTCTGCACTTCTCCTTGTTGAACATCAGATTTCTTTTGGCCCAATTCTCTAATTTGTCTAGTTCCCTTTGTATCCTATCACTACTTTCCAGTGTATCTACTACTCCTTCCAGTTTAGCGTCATTTGCAAACTTGCTGAGGGTGCAATCCATGCCATTCTTCACATCATTAATGGAGATACTGAACAAAACTGGCCCAAAACCAACCCTTGAAGCACTCCAGTTGATAGCAGTTGCCAACTAGACATGGAGCCATTGATCACTACCCGTTGAGCCCGACGATCTAGCCAGCTTTCTATCCAAATTATAGTCCATTCATCCAGCCCATAGTTCTTTAACTTGCTGTCAAGAATACTGTGGGAGACTGTATCAAAAGCTTTGCTAAAGTCAAGGAATAACATGTCCACTGCTTTCCCCTCATCCACAGAGCCAGTTATTTCATCCTAAAGACAATTAGGTTAGTCAGGCATGACTTACCCATTGTGAATCCATGCTCACTGTTCCTAATCACTTTCCTCTCCTCGAAGTGCTTCAGAATTGATTCCTTGAGGACCTATTCTATGATTTTTTGAGGGACTGAGGTGAGGCTGACTGGCCTGTAGTTCCCCATATCCTTCTTCCCTTTTTAAAAGATGGACACTACATTCACTTTTTTCCAGTCATCTGGGAAAGAGAGAGGAATTATCAACTGGACTTGCTAGAGAAGCAGAGCCTCCATGCTTCAGTGAGTCCTACCTCTCCAAAAATCCACAAATGGGAACAGCTATGTCCTGCATACAGTGAGACAGGGGACGTTGCTGAATATGTCATCACCTTTGAGACGCTGTGTGTATTTCACCAGATTCCCAAGGACCAAAAGATGCCCACTTTGGTTGCGAAGTTGACTGGTACAGCTCTGGATATATTCAGTGGGATGCCAATTGAGAATGCTTTGTATTATGGTAAATTCAAAGAAATGGTTTTGAAACAGATTCAGATTGTACCTAAAACATCTAGTGTAAAATTTAGAAGCCATCAGAGGGATGTTGGCATGGGCAATGTGGCATATGTAAACCAGATGAAAGATTTGATGGATAAGCCGGTAAATGGAAAAGGTGTTACAAGCTATGAGGGACTGCGTGACTTAGTTTCTCAGTAACATGATGCTGTGAAACAGTGTTTATGGGACTAAAAAGTGAAAACTGTGGAAGAACTGACTACTGTAGCTGATCAATTTGAACAAACTCAAGTATCTATTGCAAACAAACCACAGGCAGAGCGGTTTAAACCTAGTGGGAAGCAGGGTTCCCATTTTACCCCTGGGAAGAAAGAGGGTGGCTGGGAGGGTAGACGCTCACCTCCCAAATCCATCCCACTCTTCCTCATCCCAAATCTCCTGTAAAAACAGGAGCCCAGAAGGTGCTTTCACTGTAATTCCACTGAGCACCTGAGGAATAAATGCCCTTTGCTGGGGATGGGGGAGAGGCAGAAACAGGCAGCAAGTGACTCATGGGAATGCTGCTGTCCTGAGCACAGAGGCACCTCAGGCAATTGCCTCTTATTATACAGGGTTTGTAAAAGTAGCCTCTGCCCAGCCAGACATGAAGCACATAAAGGCTGTCAGGATTGATGGCAGAGAATACCTGGGGTGGGAAGACACAGGGCTAGAAATTTCTGTGTTTAGGAGAAGTGTTGTCCAGGAAAGTGACTTACCGACAGGACAGATGGCAGAGCTTTTATTAGTGGGAGGTCACAAAATCTTTGTGCCTTTGGCTAAAGTGCACATAGAATGTGAGGATTTGGGAACTGTACTCTCTGTGGTGGTGGTAAATAACCCAATTGCTTTGTTACTGAGGAATGATTTCTTCCATGTAGCTTGGGCTTTCAAGGAGAAATTTTATGCTGGAACCTCTGAGGGAAAGCGTGAAGTCCCAGGAACTGCTGAAGGAATGTGGGAGTGTCTTTTAATTCCTCTGCAGCAGTGGGAAGCAGTGTGCTTTCAGGGTTGAGTGTGGTTGAGACCAGCTCCTGCCCACTAGCTAAAGGCAGTGTCTCCTCTGGGGGGCAGAGGAGCGTGTTCCCTGTCAGTGAGGAAACTGTCCAGATTGCTGGCTGCCAGCAGGTTTCAGGTAAGAAAGGAACAGACCTTACTCTAGGGGGCACAGGGAGATGTGTCCTAGAGGGAAGCCCAGAGGAGGGTGATGGAATCCTAGAGACCACTGAGGTGGGTGAGGGCTCCATGGACTGTCGCTGGTAGCAAACCCAACTCAGAGAGGGAGGAGGGTGTAGTGCTTGCCAGTTAAAGAACTCTTCCAGCTCTTAGCTGTGAGCCCTTCACAGCTGAACACGGGAAAGATCTCACTGTAGAGAACACAGGGGTGTGTATCTCAGAGGGGTGCCCAAAGGAAGAAAATGAGAAAGAATTAATGGGAGTATAGGAATGTCTCCTAACTGATTACAGGAGGATGTGTATGGGGGTAGGGGTGCCCGAGAGATTTTCTGGGTCAGTGTCTGTGCTCCCAGGCACCCCAACCCATGACTCAGGTTTAAGAGACAACTGTGTAAGTGCCCTTCTGGAGGGGAATAGCCATATGGCTGACCTCTGGCAGACAGAGAGAGGGGATGACAGAGGGTACCCCAATCCATTACCCGCTTTTGCAAAATGCTGTTCCTGGTATACTTGTGAAAACTAAGTATGTCTCTTTAAGACAGGATGGGAAACCTATTAAAGACTTGAGTGTCTGTGAAAATGCTCATGACTCATCTGCGAAAGGGGAGGAGGAAGCAATTTCCCGGGTGGGTAAGATACAGAAAACAGCTAAGGAAAAGCTGTTGGAAGATCAAAGCCGTCTAGGAAAAAGGGGGTGGGGAAAGTTCCAGTGGTGGGTGTAAAAATCACAAGGAAACCCTCGGGGAATGGATTGTGTATAAGCATAGCCCTGGGTTTCTAACACAGACCCACAGAGGGCTGGCCACCATGCAAGGTCCCTTCATATCCTTACCTCTCCAAAACCCCAAAGAGCTACATAAACTGAAAACCTTTACTGAAGGAGACACTGGGCAAAACACTAACGGGGGGAAAAGACCAGCATTTGAACACATGCTATGGGTCAGGGAGGAGATGAAGAACTCAGCGAGTATTAGACAAACCAGACTGTCTAAACCAAATGTGTAGTGTGATGAAAATACTTGGAGAATGTCTGCCTGTAATAAGAGATTTGCTGGTACAGTTAATTCTCATGATGCAAAGTTTCTTGTTAATGGTAAAGATTATAACAAAGTATTTGGTAGTGATGGCAAATCTTTTGAAAAGCTGTAACATGTATAACTTTAGGGAAAGCTTTTAAATATGCTAGGAGTGGTATCAAGGAAGCCCTATAAAAAAATATAGCTTCTCAGTTAATACCTCTAAGCAGGCCTAGAGCTTGGCACAGCAGGGTAAACATAACAAACCTATTCTTCTGTGTGGAAAGGGAAATTGAGGCACACAGCTCATGGTATTGGTGGCTAAATGCCAAGACACCTGCATTCTAAAAGATATTGATATCTGCATTATGTTAACAATGCTCCACACAAAAATGTTTTCAGGCAACCAAAAAAAATGGAACACAGAACTTTGCAAGAACATCTGTGGGTGGGTGACACTACAATGTTGGTACTGCTTGGAAGTTGTATGGACAAAACCTAAAGAGAGCTTTGGACACACAGCCCTCACATTAGTCAGTGACTAACACTCCTGCAGTAAACTAAGGAGGGAGGTGTGACACCCTGGAAGTCCATTATTCAGCACTGTCATATAATTAGGGTTTGTTTTACACAAAGTGTGCCTTGTGAGATATCATTCTAAAGGTTTTGACCTGAAAGACATTAATATCTCATGTGCTATCCTTGTATATGAAGTTAAGAAGTTGAGCTATGTAGGTGTTACTGAAACATGTTGTGAGGTTGAAAACACCCACAAGCAGCCTTTCAGGTACAACAGTAATAAGGCCAAACAATGTTAATGAGTTATTGAGGAAATACACACAAGCACAAGGATTACCCCAGGAACTGTGTACAATAGAAAACTCTCAGTGATAGCACTACACAATGGGAACTGTTTAACCCAGGTCAGAGCAAAGGAGCTTTCCAGCAAGTGGGAAGAAGATATAAAAGGGGTAAATGACATCATGATGGGGCCTCACTCTCCCTACAACAAGACACCTGGAAACACCTGAGGAACAAAGACTGAACTGGGAGAAGTAATGGTCCCAGGCTCAAGACATTTCTAGCCTGTGTATGAAAATTTGAGAAACCCAACTGCAAAGCAAAGGCAGCTTGTGCCTTAAGAATCTGCCAGCCTGTCTATCACTCAGGGTGAGAATTTGCTAATTCATATCCTACCCAGGGCAGTCCCTACCCATAGGCAAAGTATGCAGCTGCGTAGGGAACCATGAAATTTGGGCCACCACATGCTGCTTCAGCCCCTGTCCCACCTCTTCCTGCCCCTGCTTCACCCCAGCTCTGCCTCCACTCTCCCCTTCCCCAAAGCCTCCACCCCCACCTCTTCCCACCCCTGCTTCACCCCCACTTCCCTGAGGACTGCAGCAGGGCCACACAGACACTCACCAGCAGCAGGAAATGCAACAACCTAGCCCCAGCCATGCTGCCAGTGAGTGCTGGGGGGGTGTTTCCCCCATACCTCCTAAGCCAGGCCCCCAACCCCTGCAGAAAGTTGGGGTCCCTCGCCATACCCCCCACAGGGAGGGGTGGTGGTGCTGCATATGGCCCTAGAATAGCAAGGGATGGCCCTGATCCTACCTAGCTAATATGTTAAGCTTAGTTTGCATTTTTGTTTATTCACTAGGTAATCTGCTTTGATCTGTTTGCTATCATTTATAGTCACTTTAAATGTATCTTTTTGTAGTTGTTAAACTTGTTTTATGTTTTAATCCAAACCAGTGTGTGTTTGACTAAGGTGTCTGGGGAAAATTTCAGCTTAGTTACCACAAGTCTGCATGGTCCTCTTTACATTGAGGGAGAGGTGGACCAGTGTATTAAACCCATAGATTGGCCAGGTTTGATCGGGGCAGGATGGTACTGCTCTGGGGTCCTAGGCTGGGAAGCTGGGGGTTAGAGATCCTGTCTGTGTGTCCCTACCTGCATGAATGCTGGTGAAACTGCAGCCTGGAGGGCTTTGCACCTTGTCACAGCAGCACAGTGTGAGAGGGAGCCCAGGCTGGTGCATCAGGGGGCTCGGTGGTACCCCAGTTCCAGGTGGCACCCCCAGGAGAACCTGTCAGAACCCCATCACAGGGTCTCACACAGAGCTGATTGTAAATTCCCTGATGGAAGGCTTTTCCATTTAGCCAGGCTGCTTTATCAAAATTAAAACATTTTGCAGTGACGGTTCCTACCAGCTCACCTGTCTGGCTCCCCAGCAGCTCACCTGGTGGGCTGACAGGGAACTAGGACCATGGAAGTTCTGGGAACACCAGCTCCCAAATTCCCAGTCTCATGGCTCATTGTAGCCTGAGCTTCCAGGGGTTCCAGGATCTGCAGCTCTGTGGCAGCCAGTCATACAGACTGCCCCTGAACCAGGGACCCTGCAGCTTCCAGGTCTGCAGCTCTAGGACCGCCAGTTAGGCAGACTGTCCCTGAGTTAAGGATCCAGGGGCTTTCCCTTTCATAGAGAATTTCAAAACTTTGGGTTTTCATTTCTAATCGTATAGAAACCAAAGCTCAAAATATCAAAATCCTCCAGGAAATGTAATGACCTTTTTCTGCACAGCTCCAGTCACTTGCATTGTGAGCCTGCTTCTCCTTTCATGTACACAGGCACAAGTCAGGAGTAACTCCATGGAAGTTAGTGGAGCAACCCCAATATACAACACTTCAGGCTCTTTCTATTGACTTCAGTGAAATTACTCCTGTTTCTCATCTGCGTGAGAAGAGAATAAGGCCCATAGACTACACAACCCATTATTTTTCCTGTAACAAAATGGTGACATATAGGTTTATGTATAGATTTAAATTAAAACTGGGTGAATAACTGGTTTTTCTGGCTCTTCCTGAAAAAGAAAACAAAAATTCAGTTTGAGTTGGACCAAAAATAATGTTTGTTGGGTTTTTTGGGAACTTCTGGCAAATGAATGTATTCATTCGTGTTATGTATTGTGACAAAGTTCCTCCTCTACCTTGGTGGGTCCTGCGCTTATTGGAGGATTTGTTCACCTCAGTGATCTTCCCCTCTTGTGGAACCCACTGTCTAGGTCAGCTCCTCCTGTGTCTGATCAGGAGTTGGGAGGTTTGGGGGGAACCCAAGCCCGCCCTCTACTCCGTGTTCTAGCCCAGAGCCCTGTGGATCACAGCTGGCTATAGTGCCTCCTGTAACAGCTGCATGACAGCTACAATTCCCTGGGCTACTTCCCCATTGCCTCCTCCAAACACATTCTTTATCCTCACCACAGGACCTTCCTCCTGGTGTCTGATAATGCTTCTCCTCCTCAATCCTCCAGCAGTACACTCTCTCACTCTCAGCTTCTTGCTCCCAGCTCCTCACACACACTCCTTTTTCTCTGGCTTCTCCCTGTCTGACTGGAGTGAGCTCCTTTTTAAACCCAGGTGCCCTGATTAGCCTGCCTTGATTGGCTGCAGGTGTTCTAATTAAAGTGGCTCTCTCTACTGCCTTCTAGAAAGATCTTAATTGGCTCCAGGTGCCTTGATTAACCTGGAGCAACTGCCATTTGGTTACCAGGGTCCTAGGGATTTGTTTAGCCTGGGGCTAACATACCTGTTTCTCAGTACTTTACTGTAGCCATCTGGCCTTGCCCCATCACAGTATTCATTAGCATAAGGGCTGAAACCCAGGTGTCCCTCCTCCTAAGTAAGTGTCCTACCATCTGCTTACAAAGTCCAGTCTTTTTTCTTTGTTTAATCTATCTCTCTGGCCCAAGGAATATTGACATTTTTATACACAGTGGATCAGTTTCAAGAGGTGAGACTGAGGGAGCACTATCCCTACCTAGCCAATAGTCTGGGGTTTAGGGCCCTCATATAGGATGTAAAAGACCCAGCTTCAAATCCCTGCTCTGGGAGCAGAGACTTGATCTTAGGTTTCACTGCTGCTAAGTGAGTATCCTAATTAGTGGGCTATGGGTGTATGGAAGGGAACGCTCACCCCAACCTCTGGGGTTTTCTGAACGATGCCTAAATTCTCTGGTGAACTTACCCCAGAAATCAAAATGTTTCCCATTGCCATTATCCAAACAAAGCATTTGATCATTGCCAGTTTATTTGTTTGTGACTGAACCATTTGCTGAAATTGACACAACTTGCTGTTTAGCAACAAATCCCTACATTTGTTGGTTGAAGCAAATCTGCATCTTCACCAACCTGTAATTTAAATACAGCTGGTTCAATAGCTATTGCTGTTTAGGTCTGTCTTTATAGGGCTCATGCCTGTCAATTGTAGAATTATATAGATGTAAAATCACACATTCGTGTGTGTGTGTGTGTGAAATGTATAAGTGCTCCCCAGGGAGTTTCAGTGTAAGTAAAAGTGCTCTTATAGAGAGATGAGCTTCTCATACTTTAAAAAGGAATCACAAAATGTTCCCCTTGTTCTGTGATACGCTTTATGTCCTGGAGGTTGCATGAACTACAGAAAGGAGCAAGACGAGGAAAAAAATCTATCCACTTCTTTTCCTACTTGAACAAAATTGTTTTCTTTTTAACCCCAGTCATGGAAGAAAGTAGACTGAATGGGCATCAAATATACTGGGCCTGATTCTCCTGTCACCTTTGGTAGTATACAATTGGACTGCTTCTGCTGAAATAAATGGAGTTTTACCTTAGCGAAAAACTGGTGTAAGTGAGATCAAGATCAAGCTTGGTGAGGCTGAAGGGACAATGAGCTTTCAGGTATCCTGCCACCCAACCCTGAAAATATATTTGGAAATGGCTGACACTGTAGTGCAATGTGGCCTATTCCAACGGTAAAAACATGCTCTTCAGTAGTGGCTTTGACCTTCAAGGGAAAATCATCTCTTGTAAGACAGGTTTAGCAACAGCCAGAGACAGGATGACTTCTTCCATCAAAGCAGTCAGCGTTCCAGAGAATGTGGATTTAATTGGAATGTACCAATGAGAAGAATGGTCTTGTAACTAAAAGTATCACAAGATGTGGGCTCTGCCTTTGCCTGTCACAAACCATCCGGCTGATCTTGGCCAAGACACTTAGGATGAAGTTTTCAAATCTGGGCACTTAAAGAAGCAAAAGGAGCATATCTGAAAACCAGGCCACTTGTTCATGTTCTTCATTTTATCCTCCCTGTTCCCCCCCATCAGAAATGAAGGCCTAGAACTATTGGGAATCCAGGAGTGGGCGGGTGCATCCCTGCCCACAGTTGAAGACCCCTCCCTCGGCTGAAGTGGAGGAGCTACTGAACACAGGGCTCAAGCAAATACAAAGGACAACTAATGAGAAAACAGGGACAACAGGAAGAGTGACAGTTTCAAAAGCAGGGATCCAGAAGGGGACACAGATCATAGAACCCCAGACAGCACCCACTGCTCCTCGAAGGTGTCTAGGGAGCCAGCAAACTAGGCCCAGAGAAACTCTGCTTAGATGTGTAAGCCAAGGCAGGAGCAGAAATAGGTTCCACAGTCACAGAGAACCTCCCAGTCCAGCATCCTCCTCCGGGTGTGGTGGATGGACACCTGGGCCAGTGCCAGGAGGAAGTTGATGAGGTCTCGTGACTTCATGGGGCCCTGGATGGGGTGTACACATATCAGAAGGTGCCGGGAAAAGTGCAGCCAGTACCTGAGGATAAGGAACTGGAGGAGCCAGAAAAGGGGCGGCAACCTGGCACAGTCTAAGTAGACATGTGCCAGGGGTCTCCTGATGCCACAGAAGGAGCAGATGTAGGGAAGGGGAATGTCAACCATGCCAAATACATGCTTGTCCTCACAGTTCCATGAAGGAGCTGCCAGCTGATATCCCTGGTGGGCTGTGGGACCAAGGTGGATTACAGGCTGGCCCACCAGGGTTCATCACCCTTCTCTGGTGATAAAAGATCCTGCCACTTAGTGTGAGGGAGGGACATGAGGGTGAGGAAATGAAAATATGGAGCACAAGCACATACAGCTATTCCCTAGGTGTAGTTCAGAAATGAACTGGCTGGCTGCATGTCACACAACTGGCTTGGGTTATTCAGGGGAGAAAGGTTGGGGGAGCTCGTGGGGCAGGGACCCGATAACAAGGCCCAAAGGGCAGAATTGAGAGGTGGGCAGGGAGCACCTTCTCACAGAACTCACTGAAGAAAGACCCGAGAGGTGGGCAGTAAGGCTGCCCTCATCTCCTGGAGTACACACCTGAGGATGTGGGGAGTGGAAAGCCCCATGTGCTGGCCAAGTTCCAGGGGATACACCCAGTCCTACTCCAGGAGGTCTCCGATTCTCATGGTTCCTGCCAGGACCAATCTTCAGTGCACTGAGGGGCACTTCAATGAAGGCCTGCACCTACTGAAGTCCCAGGAAGGTAGGTGGGTGCAAGCCCCCTCACAGCTCTAGGCCCCTCCCCCAGGCTAAAGGGAGAAATCATTAAACCCAGGACTCAAACGGATACGGGGGACAACAAATGATAAAACAGGAATGGAAGTCAGGGTTACAGGGACAAAAGCAGGGATCCTGAGGGGGACACTAAGGAGAGAACTCCATACAGCACCCATTGCACCTCAAAGATATATAGGGAGCCAGTGGATACGATTCAGAGGAACTTTACCTGGATGTGTAATGGAAGAGAGGAGAGGAAATAGGCCTACAATCGCAGAGCACCTCCTCATCCAGGGACGGACACAGGGGTGAGAAAATGAAAATAAGGAGCACAGATGTGTACAGCTGTTCCCTAGGCATGGTTCAAAAATGAACCAGCTGCAAGTCATGTAGCCAGCTTGGGTTATGCAGAGAGGAACTGGGGGGTGGGGTGAAGGGTTTGAGGGGCAGAGGCCTGATGAAAAGGTCCAGAGGGTAAAGGGTGAGAGGCAGGCCAGGAGCATCGTCCCACAAGACCTGCTCAAAGAAGACCTGAGAGGTGGGCAGTAAGGGAGCCCTCACCTTCTGCAGTATGCGCCATGGGGTATGAGGCCAAATGCCAGGGGATCCACCCAGTCCCTCCGGTCATAGTCCAGGAGATCTCCGATACCGGTGATAGCTGCCAGGACCAACCTCCAGCGCATTGATGGGGATGCTAACAAAGTCCAGCACCTCGTCAGTTCGGGGAGAAGGGCAGGCACAAATCCACCCACATCTGACATCTGAAGGCCCATCCCCCAGCCTAAGGAGATGAGTGATTAAACCCGGGTCCCAAATTGCTTCAGGGACAACTAATAAGAAAACAGGGGCAGGAGTGAGATCATAGGGTCATAAGTCAGAAGCCAGACGATGACACCAAGCAGAGAACCCCAGATAGCTCCCACTGCTCCGCGAAGATGTCTGGGAGCCAGCACATATGGCCCAGAGGAACTCTGCCCAGACACGTGATCAAAGGGGGGAACAGAAATAGGACCCACAGTCGCAGCTCACCTCCCCATCCAGCATCCTCCTCCTGGTTTTATAGATGGCCATCTTGGCCAGCACCAGGAGGAGGTTCATGAGGAGGTCTCATGATTTTGTGAGGCTATGAACTGGGTGTTCATCAATCAAAAGGTGTGGGGGAAAGTGTGATCAGAAAGTTAGGAGAATGTTTTGGACAAGCTGGAAAAGGGGCTGCAATCTGGCACACTCCAAATAGACATGAGCCAGGGTCTCCTTCACTTTGCAAAAAGGGCAATTAGCAGAGACGGTGGTGAACTGTGCCAGGAATATGCCTGTGCTTATGAAATGCATGGTGCACAAGCATATACAGTTGTGTCCCTTCCAACCCAGAAATACTTGTTCCACAGCCCCTGGTGTAAACACACATGCACCAGAATCGTACAAGAAATTAAGGAAAGGGAAATACTTCACCCCAGAGAGATGAATGGAGAAAAACAACAGGGGGAAAGATAGGAGGAGCATTAAAACAAGGTTACATCCAACACAAGGACCCAGTGGTACCACAGTCTGAAAGGGGCAGCCATTGAGCAATGCATCTACACTCAGAGTTCAGGAGTCCTGGGCAATGTTCCAGTTTGGCAGTGAGTCTTCAGTGCCAGTAAACTTTCCCTAGCAAACCCCTCCGGCGCCCTCTTCTGCCGCTCTCTAGAAAGCCACACAGAGCAATAATCTCCTCACTTAATGAGCTACAGCCTCCATCTTTATTCTCGATGCAAAGTCACAAGGCCCAGTACCCACAGCCCCATGCAGCTTTGGGTCAGGCTCTGGTTTATCCTTCTCAGGTGATTCCTGCCTGACACAGTGCTCCTCCTGGCTCCAGGCCTGGGGTGGCCCCAGTCAGCCACTTTGTCCGTCCCAAGCTCCAGGGTAGTTCTCCACTGCTGTTTTACATGAGGGCCTGCTCGATGTAGCCCTCTTGTCTGGAGCTACAGACATACCCGCCCTGTCGCTCTCCCACTTCTCATGCCCCTGAAACAACATGCACTGCTTCTGCCTCAGAACAAGGTTTTATAGGGGCCATGTTCCTTGAACTCCAAGGGTGTCACAGTGGCAAATAACTATCTAAAGAGTGTTAAGTAATTAACACTAGAACTATTTGTTAGAGTTTCAAAACAGACTAAGAACAAATAGGTACAGGATTCCTCAAGAATCTTCAGCAGAGACTGCAATTCATGAGTTTTCAATCTATTCTCAAGAGATATGTTATATGTTGTTTTTATGACTGAGTCCCACCAATAGTGCACAAGACTGCCCAATGGCTTTGTGCTCTGTGATTGCCTCAGACTACTGTTGTTAATCTGTAACTTTAACTTTCAGGAGCATTAATATTCAATCACAAAAAAACAATGTAATATCTACAGGAGAAAGCAATCCTTATAAATTTAGGGATGAATTCATGAAATTTAAATATCATTATGGGCACATAATGCTTCCAACAGAATGCTTACACAGTTGTCTGGAAGCATACTGTCTGCCTACTTTTCAAAGCCAATTTATATTCAATCCATATAGGTGCATGCATGACATTTCAGACAAAAATACAGATGCACAAAAAATCCCAGGCAGGCTATTATTTATTGTTTGTGTCCCAGAAGTACCTAGAGGCCACAATTGGTGCTCGATGCTGTTCTAACCAGAGCAAAAAGGCAGTTCCTCCCCAGAAGAACATACAACAACACTTAAGATTAGATGCAACAAGTAATTGTAACAACAATGGAAAAGAATGAGGGATGAACAAAGAGGGTAAAAGTAACAAGATGACAAGTTTGCAGAGGCCAACTATGTGCACAGATAGATGGTTGTGAGTTGGTTCATGTCTTTAATATAATTAAGTACGATAAATATCAGAAATTCCTACTGCAGACATCTGCTTAGCTGTAATCAGTTGGCAACTTACCACAGGCATCTGGAAGAAGTCGGTCTTAAGGAGCTATTTGGAGGAGCACAGTGTAATGGATTTATGGATTAGTTTAGAGGGAGTGACCATGCATAAGAGTCAGAATGGAAGAAAATGGGAAGGTGCTTGTGTAACAGGTGAACTAATGGATGATAGGGGCTGGCAGCATTGGCTGAGCAGAAGAGGCAGGGTTGGATACAATAGTAGACAAGTGGGGAAGGGTTAGGTTGTGAAAGACCCACAAAGGAGGAACAAAAATCTTGTGAAGTTCTATGGGTCTCGAGAAGGGGACTGACATTGTCACTGTGACAAGTCAAATAAGTGACTTTGCAACATCATTTCAACTAGACAGGAGAGTGAAGTGGGTACCAGGAAGGTCGGAGAGGATGCAGATAAGCATTGGAGAGAATTTTAGTCAGTGGTTTGAGCACTGGTCTGCTAAATCCAGGGTTGTGAGTTCAATCCTTGAGAGGGCCACTTAGGGATCTGGGGCAAAAATCAGTACTTGGTCCTGCTAGTGAAGGCAGGGGGCTGGACTCGATGACCTTTCGAGGTCCCTTCCAGTTCTAGGAGATAGGTATATCTCCAATTATTATTTTATATTATAATGGAAATACGAGGGAAGAGGAAGTGGCAAGGCTTGGATCCAGCTTGGATGCATGTCTCTAGAGACGGTGAAAAGTCAAAGATGACCCTTATGTGAATCTGAATGACATGAAGGATGGTAGTACTGTCAATGGTGACTGAAAATGCAGTGGAGATCTTGAAAGGAATGAAAGGAGCTCAATTTTAACGAAGTTACAATGAAATAGATAGGAAAATATCCACAAGGAGATGACAAAGAGACAGGCCAAGATTCAAGACTGTGGAGAGGGATCAGTTCCGGAATGGATCTCCAAACAACTGAATTTGTGTCCAGGTGTCGGTTCATTGTAGTCTCACTCCCATTGAAGAAAAAGGAAGTTTTGTCATTTGCTTCAATGGAAGGCGCATGCTTTTCCATTGCATTGTCGTTCAATTTGGCAAGCCTGTGCAGGGACTGGGGACACCATGCTCCTCTGTGTAAATTGGCGAGTACCATATCAGAAACTCATTTACAGTATGAGGCCATCTGGTACTATCCCTCAACTCTCCCTGTAGCCCAGTGCTTAGCATACTCACTTGGACAGTGAAAGACCTGGGTTCAAGTGCTTGCTCTGAGACCAGAAGAGTGGAGATTTGAACCCTGGTCTCCCACAACCAGGCTGAATGCTTTAAATACTGTATATAAAAGGGCATCACAACCTCCAAGTTGTCTTTTCTTTTCCCCCTTCAGACAAGCCTGACCTGGGTTAAACACCTAATTCCAGGGACGGGTTCACAGCTGTGACTCTCAAGTGGCATTAAATGGACTAAAGTCCAACCCTCTACTCAGCATTTGCTACTGGCTAGCTTCAGCAGCATCCCACTCAGTTGCTGTTAATCCCATTCTTAGGTGCCCAACTCTCCACATACATTTATAGGGAGCTTGTGTACCTGAATCAGAGCTGAAGACTCCAGTAAGTGGCAGGGTACCTAGGTTCAGTATTGTAACACCTAACTTTAAGTTCTCTTTGTGGATCTAGCCCCAAATTGCTCCTTAAAATGTGATGCCATATAGAGTTTCCTTTTATGCCTGTGAATAGGGCAACCCATGAGAATTAATGGGATGCCACCCCAAAAAATGTGAAGCAAGAAATGTTCTGCTATCTTTTATTTTTTTTATAGTTAAACAAACCCTCAGTTGAACTATTGTGGATTCTTGAAAGGCCCATGATCGTGGTTCAGATTACTGCGCCGGTGACGGCTGGCTTTCAAATTCATTTCACACACTTTCAGGGAACTGATGCAGATACCTGGTAAGTGGCAGCACCTGACTTAAAAATGTGTCATCAGCCTCATACCTCTCAAACAATATCTCAAATTGGTGGAAAAATATTAATCTAACCGGTGAACATATTTCAATGGGTGGAAATAAAGTCTCTCCTCTAGTTATTGATATATTGATTCACATATTTGTGTTGTTCCAGGAGCTCTTAAACACACTAAGCCCGAAGGAATATGATTTCTGTTTCCAATATCATTTGGTCAAGCTGGCTTCTTGCTGCATCCCCAAAGTTTCCTAGCTGTTGTGCAATGACAAACAACTATAAGGTTTGGATTTTTATAACACTATTAGACAAAAATTAATCATTCACATCTACTGATCCAGATTATAAAACAAAGACAAAATTAATAAAAGACAACCAGCAAACCTTTACTGAGTTTTCATAACTGTACATCTAATTATTTCTGACATGATTACAGCACAGATATTGATAAAAATTTTGTGGCATTTAAAAAAAAAAGAGCATATGACTTAGTCCCAACTTCAGTATTCTGTAACTGATAGATCATGTGACATATTCACCCCTGCAGTAAGATAATTGATGCCAAAGGAATTATACTAGCAATTAATTTGGCTCCTTGTTTTCAGAGTGTTTTTGAAAGATGCTAATTGAGATCACAGTAAATTGCATACTAAATGGACTCCTGGACTAAATGGAGCATGTAGGATGGCATAGCTTATGTTCTACTGCAGCATGTGCCATATACCAAGGGACTGCTTTCAATGGGCTTTGGATCAGTCCCCAGGACACAGTGCTAAGAAAATGAAACCATTCAAAAATGGTTAATAATATTTTTTCATGAAGTACAACTTTAGAAAAGTAATGCATTGGAGCCCTGCCATCCAAAATACATTGATGAGTTGCAAGAAGGAGCCAAGGCAGCCATTTTCACAATTCAACTTAACCAATGGTCTGCTCTTAAAAGATCAAGTCCTAATTCTCCTCTGATTTTAATCTTTTAGTAATTATTTGAGGCCAATGCTTAATACGATATTCAGGGCTTTGCATACTTTGAGTAATGATGACAAAACAGCAGTTCAGTTTCCATGTGTTATCCAAATACAGACATTCCTTCAGATGCACGTCAGTGTGTGAGCAATCTCCCTATCACGATACATGTTCTGTCTGTCACTGAAGCTTGGTCTATACTATGCATTTAAACCGATTGTAGCAGCGTTAAACTGATTTAATGCTGTACCTGTCCACACTACATGGCCCTTTATAGTGACATAAAGGGCTCTTTAAATCGGTTTCTGTACTCCTCCCCGACGAGAGGAGTAGCGCAAAAATCGGTATTACCATATCAGATTAGGCTTAGTGTGGCCACAGATCAATGGTATTGGCCTCTGCGCGGTATCCCACAGTGCACCACTGTGACCACTCTGGACAGCAATCTGAACTCAGATGCTGTGGCCAGGTAAACAGGAAAAGCCCCGCGAACTTTTGAATTTCATTTCCTGTTTGGCCAGCGTGGAGCTCTGATCAGCACAGGTGACCACACAGAGCTCATCAGCACAGGTAGCAATGCAGTCTCCTGAGAATCGAAAAAGAGTTCCAGCATGGACCGCACGGGAGATATTGGATCTGATCACTATATGAGGAGAGGATTCAGTGCTAACAGAACTCTGTTCCAAAAGACGAAATGAAAAAATATTTGAAAAAATTTCCAAGACTATGATGGAGAGAGGCCACAGCAGAGACTCAGTGCAGTGCAGAGTGAAAGTTAAGGAGCTCACAGAAGCCTAACAGAAAACCAAAGCAGCAAACGGAAGGTCCGGGTCAGGGCCGAAAACATGCCGCTTCTCTGCTGAGCTGCATGCAATTTTAGGGGGCTGTGCCACCACTACCCCACCCATGTCCGTGGATTCTGAGATGGGGGGTGTAATCTCAACCATGGTTGAGGATTCTTCGGAAGGGGGAAGATGAGGAGGAGGAAGAGAAGGACGACCTTGCAGCGAGCACACAGCACTCTGTTAGCCCCAACAGCCAGGAGCTTTTTATGACCCAGACGGAATTACCCTCCCAGCCCTCCCAAGCCACTAGCCCAGATAGTGAAGCCACGGAAGTGACCTCTGGTGAGTGTACTTTTGTAAATATAAAACATGGTTTAAAAGTAAGCATTTTTTAATGATTGATTTGCCATGAGGGCATGGGATGCATTCGCGGCCAGTAAAGTTTGTTAACATGGAAAAGTTTGTTAACATGTCTTGGGATGGAGCGGAAATCCTCCAGGGACATCTCCATGAAGCGCTGCTGGAGGTACTCCAAAAGCCTTTGCAGAAGGTTTCTGGGCAAGGCAGCCTTGTTCCGTCCACCGTGGTAGGACACTTTACCACGCCATGCATGCAGCAAGTAATTGGGTATCATTGCATGACAAAGCATAGCTGCGTATGGTGCTGGTGATTGCTGGCATTCAAGAAACATTCATTCTTTATCTTGCTCTGTTATCCTCAGCAGAGTGATATCGTTCATGGTAACCTGGTTGAAATTCAGGAATTTAATTAAGGGGACAGAGGTGGCCATTTTCCTACTGGGCTGTTGCTTAAAAGAAATCCTTCCTTGCATGTAGCCAGCCGGCAGGAGGGGAGGAAGGATAGCACTGAGGTTTTTTTGCGTTTGGCTGGCAGGAATCTTCCCAGCTACCAGCCAAGCGGTGGGGGGAGGGGTAAAGCAATCATCCTAGAGAATTGGATGCGGGGAGGTTGGCTTCTGCTGCTGCATGTTAACAGGAAATAAGCATCAGAAGGCATTGTGTATATGAAAGCTGGAGAAGCTGAAAGACAATGGCTTACCATGACCGCATGTAAGCTGAATTCTGATGCCCGGACCTGTGTCTGTGAGATCTGTAACATGAGAGCCGCAGGCACTCAATATTTAGATGCAAAATGCGACCTTGTAATGAAATCACGTGCTAAGTAAGGTGAATAGTGTTGTTCACTGTGAAAGAGTATAACCATTGTTCTGTATAATGTATCTTTTTAAATACTTCTCTCCCTTTTTTCTCTCCCTCATGCAGCTGCACATTTTTCAAGTCTCCCTACTCCATCCCGAAGGCTATCTCAGATAAGGCAGAGGAAAAAGAAGATGCGAGACAAAATGCTCTCGGAAATCATGGAAGTGACCCGCAATGAAAGAGCTAATCTGAATGGGTGGAAGGACATGGTAGCAAAGTACAGGAAAGATGCCAGTGAACGTGAGGACAGGAGGGACCAACATGAGGATAGGAGGGACAAACTTGAGGATAGGAGAGACGTTCAAGATGAGAGGTGGCAGCAGAAACACCAGAGGTGTAGGCAGGAAGATCAGCGGTGGTGGGATGCAACGCTGGAGCTGCTGCGTGATCAAACTGATATCCTCCGACATCTGGTGGATCTTCAGGAAGAGCAGCGGGGTTACAGAGTGCCGCTGCAGCCTCTGTGTAACCACCCTCACCACTCACCATGTTCCATATCTTCCTCACCCAGACGTGTAAGAACGCGTGGGGGAAGGCTTCATGCACCCGCCCACTCCAACCCCGTGGACAGTCCAACCAAAAGGCTGTCATTACATTGAAATGTGTTTAACGGCCTTTTCCTTCTCTCCTATACTCCTCCCAAACCACACCCGGGATACCTTGTCAGTTCTCTGCCTCTTTTTATAATAACTTTTTAATAATCAATACATGATTTATAAACGATAGTGACTTTATTTCCTTAAGCAAGCTGTAGTCAAAGGGGGAGGGTGGGTTGCTTACAGGGAAGGAATCAATAAAGGGGAGGGGTTCATGAAGGGGAAACAAACACAGCAGTCACACCATACTCTGACCCATGATGAAACTGGTTTTCAAAGCTTCTCTGATGCACACCGCTTCCTGGTGTGCTCTTCTAATTGTCCTTGCTTCTGATTAGGTGATTTGCCTCAGCCTCCCACCCCACCATAAAGGTCTCCCGCTTACTCTTACAGAGATTGTGGAGCACACAGCAAGCAGCAATAACAAAGGGGACATTGATTTGGCTGAGGTCTGAGCAAGTCAGTAATGTGCGTCAGCATGCCTTTAAACGGCCAAATGCACATTCTACCACCATCCTTCACTTGCTCAGCCTATAGTTGAAAAGCTCCTGACCACTGTCGAGGCTGCCTGTGTATGGCTTCATGAGCCATGGCATCAAGGGGTAGGCTGGGTCACCCAGGATAACTATAGGCATTTCAACGTCCCCAACTGTTATTTTCTGGTCTGGGAAGTAATTCCCTTGCTGCAGCAGTTTAAACAGAGCAGTGCTTCTGAAGACGCAAGTGTCATGAACCCTTCCCGGCCATCCCACGTGGATGTTGGTGAAACGTCCCTTGTGATCCACCAGTGCTTGCAGCACCATTGAAAAGTACCCCTTGTGGTTTATGTAGTGGGTGCCCTGGTGCTCCAGTGCCAAGATAGGGATATGGGTTTCATCTATCACCCCCCCACAGTTAGGGAATCCAATTGCAGCAAATTCATCCACTATCACCTGCATGTTTCCCAAAGTCACAACCTTTCGTAGCAGCAGCTTAATGATTGCTTTGTCTACTTGCATCACAACAGCCCCCACAGTAGATTTTCCCACTCCAAATTGATTCCTGACTGACCCGTAGCTGTCTGGCATTGCAAGCTTCCAGAGGGCTATTGCCACTCGCTTCTCAAATGTGAGGGCTGCTCTCATCTTGGTATTATGGCGTTTCAGGGCAGGGGAAAGCAAGTCACAAAGTTCCATGAAAGTGGCCTTATGCATGCGAAAGTTTTGCAGCCACTGGGAATCGTCCCACACCTGCAAAACTATGCGGTCCCACCAGTCTGTGCTTGTTTCCCGGGCCCAAAATCGGCTTTCAATGGCTAGAACCTGCCCCATTACCAGCATGATCTCCAAAGCCCAGTGGCAAGAGGTTTGAGATAATTCTGTGTCCATGTCCTCATTACTCTCATCGCCACACTGCCATAGCCGCCGCCTCCTCCTCGCTTGGCTTTGCAGGTCCCGGTTCAGCATAGACTGCACGAGAATGCACGAGGTGTTTACAACATCCACGATTGCGGTATTGATCTGAGCATGGTCCATGCTTGCCGTGCTATGGCATTTGCACAGTTCACCCAAGAAAAAAGGCGCAAAATGGTTGTCTGCTGCTTTCACGAGGGGAGGGGTGAGGCTGTACCCAGAACCACCCGTGACAATGATTTTTGCTCCATCGGGCACTGGGCTGTCAACCCAGTATTCCAAGGGGCAGGGGAAGCTGCAGGAATTATGGCATAGCTATGCGATAGCTACCCACAGTGCAATGCTCCAGAAATCGATGCTAGCCTCGGACCATGGACGCACACCATCGAATTAATGTGCTTAGTGTGGCCGCGTGCACTCGACTTTATACAATCTGTTTTACAAAACTGGTTTAAGTAAAATCGGAATAATCCCGTAGAGTAGACGTACCTTGAGTCATCTATTTAATGTTTATAGCAAAGGCATTTCTAGTACTCCTGTTGCCACTGTATCTGAACACCAGTTAAAAAGCTATGAACCTAATCTTGTACCAGGCATAGAGCTTATTATCCTTCAATGGAACAGCTCATGGTAATAAACCTTATGACCTGGAGCTACTACTCGTAGGATTAGACCCTAATTTAACATTCACATTCTCCAAAGGGATATAAAATTGGACCTTCTGTGATCTCTAGTTGTTGTATATATTCATATATCACAGGGTTCTACAAGTACTAAGCTGGTAATTGAGTTTATAGGAATTCATGCTGGTACCCCATCTTTTGGATGCTAAGGTTCAGAGTGGGGAATTATACCATGACATCCATGAGAACTTCCGACTCTGTCTTTTTCTTTGACCATCCATGGAGAAAGTGCTACATCAGCAACAGTCCTGAGGAGGAGGAGGGAGTGACCGAGGGGAGCCCTTTGGCCCAGCCATTGATGGATATACCAGAATCCAAATGCAAAACCCAACTGCTTGTGAGACACCCCAATGAGCATGGTGGCCTCTTTCTCCACCGCCTCAGAGGTGGAATGTGATTGCGGCTTGGGGGAGTGTCATGGTATAATTCCCCACCCTGAACCTTAGCGTCCAAAAGATGGGGGTACCAACATGAATTCCTCTAAGCTCAATTACCAGCTTAGTGCTTGTAGCGCTGCCACCAACCAGGAATTCCAGAGCCTGGTACACACTGGTCCCCCCAAAACCTTGCCTGGGGAACCCCAAGACCCAGATCCTCTGGATCTTAACACAAGGAAAGTAAACCCTTTCCCCCACCGTTGCCACTTCCAGGCTTCCCCTCCCTGGGTTACCCTGGAAGATTACTGTGATTCAAACTCCTTGAATCACAAAACAGAGAGGACAATTCACCTTCCTCCCTCCTTCTCTTTTCCCCTCCCAGACTCTCCCTGAGAGAGAAAGTAATCCTAACACAGAGAGAAAAATTAACCTTTCTCTCCCGCTTCCCTCCTTTCTCCCCACCAATTCCCTCGTGGATCCAGACCCAGTCCCCTGGGGTCTCACCAGAATAAAAAAAACAATCAGGTTCTTAAACAAGAAAAGCTTTAAATTAAAGAGAGAAAAACAGTAAAAATTATCTTTGTAAATTTAAGATGGATTAGGTACAGGGGTTTTCAGCTATAGACGCTGGGAATACCCTCCCAACCTACGTATACAAGTACGAATTAAAATCCTTTTAGCAAAATACAAATTTGAACTCCTTCCAGCCAAATACACATTTGAACTCCTTCCAGCCAAATGCACAATTAAACTCCTTCCAGCCAAATGCACATTTGCAAATAAAGAAAACAATCATAAGCCTAACTCGCCTTATGTACCTACTACTCACTATTCTGAACTTATAAAAGCCTGTATCGGAGAGATTGGAGAGCAGCCTGGTTGCACGTCTGGTCACTTTCATAACCCAGAGAGAACAACAACCAAACACTTACAGCACACACAAAACTTCCCTCCCTCAAGATTTGAAAGTATCCTGTTCCCTGATTGGTCTTCTGGTCAGGTGATACCAGGCTTACTGAACTTGTTAACCCTTTACAGTCAAAAGAGATATAAAGTACTTCTGTTCTATTAACTCCTACTTTCTGTTTATGACAGGGAGTCACTGGTGAACAAGGTGAGCACAGGTAAATGAATGATTAAGAAGTGATGATCGAGGTCATGAGGCATTGAATCCGTCTCTGTTGGCCACATTGCCCATAATGGAAGATGGTACATTTAGTTCCACCATGACATTCATAAACACATCCCATCTTTTAGGTACATGTCTGCTAGGAACAGAGCGCGTCTGGGTGACTGCCCTGAGTAAGTCGAGCATGTTAGAATCATTAACCACAGAGTCTTTGTTCACAAAAGCCCCTTTATCGTTCCATGAAGAGATATTTTTATCCTGGTCCAGCTTATTTAGCAATACTAATGCATTTTTCTTATAACGCTTATTCACGTTATCCAACACCTCCTGAGCAACAGAGTCTGAGGTCTTTTGTGTTTCTGGGGGTTTGACAGTTACATTCTGTTCCTGTTGTGGTAGAAACAGGCTCATTTTCACTTTTTCCGCATCACTCTGCTTTATGTACATTAGGTACCTTTGAAGCGTGGCACTGTAAAGTTTAGCCCTTTCGTATTAGGCCAAGTCAGTTCTTTGAAGAACAGACTTCTACCAGCATCCAGTAACTGAGTTGCAGTCGTTCGTTAGGCCCCCTGAGGATACAGAGTTCACCAGTGTTCTGAATGAAGTCTCATATTTTTCCCAAATCTTTTTAGAATCCCGTTCTTTTAGACCCCCTGAGGATACAGCGTGCATCAGTTTTTTGAATGAAGCATCAAACTCTTCCCAAATACTAGAATATAGGGGAACTTATGGTATTTGGGAATGTTTTGTCAGTCCTTGGTTTTTTATTCACAACCCCTAGAGCGCATGCTCTGGGTTTGTGAATGTGTGTGGTTCTGCGCACATTCAGAGCTTCTAGGATGGATGCTTTGGATTTGTGAATGTGTGTGGTTCTGAGCACAGTCAGAGCCCCTAGTGTGCATGCTCCAGGTTTGTGAATGTGTGTGTTTTTGTGCACGTTCAGGACCCCTAGCGTGTGTGCCCTGGGTTTGTTAATGTGGGCATTTTCGCTCACAGTTTTCTCAGGGTTTGATGTGGTAGTGGCCAATGAAGAACTGGAGTTGTGGTTGTGTGGTTGTTTTTTACCATAGTCTTGTTTTGCCATTGGGTTTGACGGATATGAGGTTTGGACTGCCTGGATGCTTCATCTGTACTCTAGTGCTGTTTTACGTTGTTAAAGGTCTCAAAGCAGATTCTTGGTTCTTTGGCGGTTCTGGAGGAGGTGTCCTTGTAGATCTGACTACAGTATTGTCAGAAAAGTTGCCCATGCCTATAGGGGGGTGAGGGGGGAACCATTTTACAAAACTGAACTTTACCATCTTTCTCACCCACATATATGGATATTTTTTCAAATACATCTCATTTTGCAGAATAAAAAACCAAACTGCTTTTAAAATCTATTTTAAACTATATTTTGCACAGTAAAAAACCCTGTTGGTTTGAAACAAACCAAGTACTTTTAGAAAACCTACACCTGTGCCTTGCACAGACCGTTCTCACACACAAAACAGCAGCTTTATAAAACACACCAAACCAAGTTTGCCTCCATATACTCCTCAATAACTCCCTCATGCTTTTAAAAGCCAGTTGCAAAAAAGTTCCCTTTCACTATGGGGTAACTAGAGCATGTGCAACCTCTGCACTGATTTGATATCATCAGCTGCTGCCCTGAACTGATCAATTAATAGAAACATAAAACTCAGGTCTTGGCAGGTAAACGTTACTTCACCTCTAAGAGGGAGCAATTTCTAGTGGTTAAAGCACCTGACTTTGAGTTAGAAAATGTTGGTTCAAGTCTTGGCACTGCCATTCATTTGCTGTGTGACTGTACAGGTTACTTAGCATCTGTGTCTCAGATAACCATGCTTTTAAAGGGAAAAAACTGGCACACATTCATGGTGATATCTTTTCGAGCTGCAAAGAGTCAGACAAAAGGATACTTTTATTTTTAAGTGTGTTGATGCCACCACTGCCAGCTTTTGACCCAGGGAGACCTGCATATTTTGGAGTGGAGGATTTTTTCCAATACTTTAGTGTTCTGCATTTACTGTGAAACATTGAACAAGTGTCATCAACAGTCGGTCTGAGCAAAGGAACAGCTTTGATAGCGTTTACTTTCATTCAAGTTCTCTTCATTCCAGACATTGTTCATTACACCGGGCTGTTTGTTCTCAGTAAACAATGCAAATTCTACTCAACAAAGCAATACATCTTGAACAAGCATCGTGTAGCTATAAAAAAACAAATAGTTTGGCTGATTAAATGAAAAAAAAAAACACCCAGGATATTTCAATTATCCTGGGGCATCATAAGAAAAACCAAGACTATCCTGGTTGAAATAGGTTGTATGGTCACTTTATAGTTACCTCACATGTAAACAAGGGATATTTACTTCCACCTTACAGAGCTGTTGTAAGGCTATGCTCAGGAGCACCGGCGCCCCTGACAGAGGTGGCAGAAGGTCTCGCCCCCGAAATACCGCCGACAACCACCTAGGCGGTCGCTGCCCCCTAGGTGTCTAGGTCACCTAGGTTGCCTAATGGGTTGCGCGAGCCCTGGCTATGCTCATTAATATCTGAATTGCTTTGAAAGCCTCGGACGAAAGGCTCTCTGAAGTATCGTTTTAAAGTGGGGATTTTGACAGTAGCTTGCTAATCTGAAATGAGCCTCCAGAACTAGTGCTGCTAATTCTCCCTCCACCTTCCAAAACTCACTGAGGTACAGTCAGACAAGATGCTCCTTCTCGTTTCCCATATTTCCAGAACTGTGCTCCACTGCGGAAGCAAATGACCTAAAATGCTTCTGAAATTGGATTTTCTATGTGATTTCCCAGCCCAGCAGGGTGGAAAGCATAGAATAGGTGGAAACAGAAAACTGGTCACTTATCTGAAACAGAAGCTAATCATTTATTTACTGCAAGTGAGTACTGACTAAAAACTGAGATCTCTGAAATGTGTTGCTGTTTTTTTCAGTATGATCCCAGTTCTAGTGGTCTGACCACTGTATTTCAGTCAGACTGGAACCACTACAGAACTGAAATCCATGTGCTGTTTACATGGTGCTAGGAAAATCTTTGACAAAGATATGTATTTCTGTTCTTGCAACAAAGCTGATTCTTATAAAGCACACACACTAAATCCTCTCTCCTAATCATGCCATTTGAAAAGCCTGCATTTTCTCTTTGCTTACAGGCTGTTGTACTGCTCAAATGGAGAATTTTTTCCTTCAAATATGGTTCCTGGGGTAGGGATTACTCTCTTCGGACTCCGCAGAAGGACCTATAATTGGTTGCACCTTTGAACACAGATGGGAGACTCTTAGAATATTACAGACTTCATAATTCCTATGTTGATTTGCTGTTATTAAAAAATGCTAGAGAGTTAAAAATTCAATTCGGGGAAGGCAGTGGCACCGCAGTTTACACTAACTTCAAGTATTACAATGTATATAATTCAAGAGAGATAGGCAAGCTCGAATTAAATACAAACACATTGGCTGTGAGGAAAACTCTCCCAAATGCTGCTTATGGTAACCGTTTCTCTTATGCTGTGTTGGATGGCGAGATATGGACTTTTCTGTGGATTGTGGGTAATTTATTCAACCAAGGACAACATAGGGAACGTTACGATTAGCAGACTCAATGATACCACACTTGATGTGCTCAATACTTGGAATACAAGGCAGTACAAGCCGTCCATTTCCAATGCTTTCATCATATGTGCTGTTCTATGTGCCACAAGACCATTCAACACTAGGAAAGAGGAAATATTTTACCCATATGAAACAAACACTTAACAGGAAGGTAAAATTAGCATAATTATGGATAAAATGTTAGAAACAATTCAAAGGATCAACTATAACCCCTCAGACCAAGTCCTGTATGTTTAAAATGATGGCTACCTTGTTAAATATAATCTTATTTTTCAAGATTGTGTATATTCATATCAGTGTGACCCCTGTGATATTCGTTCCCCTTGATCGTAGCTTTTTTCTTTTCTGCCACTTCCACTCATCGGGCTCCAATCTCCCCCACCTCAGTTACTGTTTTGGGCTTCCCATCTAGGATGTACCTTTCTATTTCCTCAGGAACACCCTCTAAGAACTGCTCCAATTGTATTAGGAGGTGCATGTCATCCAGAGATTTAACATTGGCTCCTGATGTCCAGTCATTATAATTCTTTCCAATGTGGTAGGCATGTCGGGTGAATGACACATCTGGTTTCCACTTTAGGGCTCTGAACCTCCGACGGGCATGCTCAGGTGTTAGCCCTGTTCTGATTCTGGCCATGGTTTGAAAAACTTTACAATCGTTCATGTTCTCTTTAGGCATTTCAGCCGCCACCTCTGTCACGGTTCCACTGAGCAGTGGCCTCAGCTCTATCATGCACTGGTCTTCAAAGATGCTGTACCCATGGCAGGTCCTTTCAAATTTTTCTAGGAAGGCCTCAGTGTCATCACCTGCCTTGTAGGTGGGAAATTTCTTAGGATGTGGAACAATGACTGGAGAAGGGTTGTTAGGCTTGACTGGAGCATGCTGCCTAGCCTGCGCTAATTCCAGTTCATGCCGGTGGGCCTCCCTCTGGAGTTCCAACTCTCTCTTGTGGGCAGCCTCTCTTTCTCTTTCTCTCAGCTCCATCTCTTTTTGTTTAATTTCTAATTCTTGTAGTTTCTTTTCCATGTCTCGCTTGTGGTCTGCGTCTCTGATTTGTTCCTCTGCCTCTAGTCTTGCCCGTTCCTGTTTTGGGGTGTCCTTGGTAGTCATGGTTTCTGCTTTCTTGTGTTGGGGCTCCCTCTGCTGTTTACTGCCTGCAATGCTGCTTCTCTGTTGCCTCTTTACGGTTGCTTAGCAATAGAGTCTTTTTTAAACTCCTTCTACCTAGCTATTCCCGACAGTGTTAGAAAGAAAAAAAAAACCATTTATTTGCAAATGTGTTTTGCTGGTGTATGGTGACTCACAACTTGAGTCCCTTTGTTTAACAAAGATCCTTGTTAAACCCTAATGCCTTTGCCTTCAGAATACTCAGAAGGGAGAGACCAAAAAACTTGCAGACCTTTACTTTTAAAAACAATCTCCTCTAGCCTGCTTTACCCACAGCTAGCAGGGAAAGAGAAAGAAAAAATCCTACTGACTTTTGGTTCTAAACCCAAACCTCTCAGTCTGCCTGCAGATAGCTAGCAGGGAGAGAAATAAAAACCTCACTGGCTTTTGGATTCTATCTTATCTATCTATCCCACACGCTGCACACCATGTCATGGTATAATTCCCCACCCTGAATCTTAGCGTCC
>CM047479.1:148851227-148905718 GCA_026122505.1 Aldabrachelys gigantea
TTTGAATATCTGTTTCATGACTGCCCAGGCTATGGTGTGAAAGTTCTGGTTTGTTTGTACTTGACGAAAACTCACCCCTTTGGTTCATTCTGTTTTCCTGTAAGCAAACCGTTCTCCGCTCACCCCTTTGATCACCTCTTGCAGAGGCAATAAAGTCATTGTTGTTTCAAATTCATGCATTCTTTATTAATTTGTCACATAAATGGGGGAATAGCCTGGGAGGGGCGGTGGAGGAGGGAAGGACAAGGCCACATTGCACTTCAAAACTTATTGCCCAAGCAACAGAAAGCTGGCATTCAATATCATGGAATCATAGAATATCAGGGTTGGAAAGGACCTCAGGAGGTCTTCTAATCCAACACCCTACTCAAAGCAGGACCAATCCCCAACTAAATCATCGCAGCCAGGGCTTTGTCCAGCCTGACCTTAAAAACCTCTAAGGAAGGGGATTCCACAACCTCCATAGGTAACCCATTCCAGTACTTCACCACTCTTTGAGTGAAAGTTTTTCCTCGTATCCAACCTAAATCTCTCCCACTGTAACTTGAGACCATTATTTCTTGTTCTATCATCTGGTATCACTAAGAACAGTCTAGATCCATCCTCTTTGGAACCCCCTTTCAGGTAATTGAAAGCAGCTATCAAATCCTGCCTTATTCTTCTCTTCTGCAGACTAAACAATCCCAGTTCCCTCAGCCTCTCCTCATAAGTCATTCTCCAGCACCCAATCATTTTTGTTGCCCTCCGCTGCACTCTTTCCAATTTTTCCACATCTTTCTTGTAGTGGGGGCCAAAACTGCACACAGTACTCCAGATTTGTCCCCACCAATGCAGAATATAGGGAAATGATCACATTCCTTGATCTGCTGGCAATGCTCTTACTTATACAGCATAAAATGCCATTAGCCTTCTTGGCAACAAGGGCACACTGTCAACTCATATCCAGCTTCTTGTCTACCATAACCCCTAGGTCTTTTTCTGCAGAACTGCTGCCTAGCCATTGGATCCCTAGTCTGTAACAGCGAATGGGATTCTTCCTTCCTAAGTGCAGAACTCTGCACTTCTCCTTGTTGAACATCAGATTTCTTTTGGCCCAATTCTCTAATTTGTCTAGTTCCCTTTGTATCCTATCACTACTTTCCAGTGTATCTACTACTCCTTCCAGTTTAGCATCATTTGCAAACTTGCTGAGGGTGCAATCCATGCCATTCTTCACATCATTAATGGAGATACTGAACAAAACTGGCCCAAAACCAACCCTTGAAGCACTCCAGTTGATAGCAGTTGCCAACTAGACATGGAGCCATTGATCACTACCCGTTGAGCCCGACGATCTAGCCAGCTTTCTATCCAAATTATAGTCCATTCATCCAGCCCATAGTTCTTTAACTTGCTGTCAAGAATACTGTGGGAGACTGTATCAAAAGCTTTGCTAAAGTCAAGGAATAACATGTCCACTGCTTTCCCCTCATCCACAGAGCCAGTTATTTCATCCTAAAGACAATTAGGTTAGTCAGGCATGACTTACCCATTGTGAATCCATGCTCACTGTTCCTAATCACTTTCCTCTCCTCGAAGTGCTTCAGAATTGATTCCTTGAGGACCTATTCTATGATTTTTTGAGGGACTGAGGTGAGGCTGACTGGCCTGTAGTTCCCCATATCCTTCTTCCCTTTTTAAAAGATGGACACTACATTCACTTTTTTCCAGTCATCTGGGAAAGAGAGAGGAATTATCAACTGGACTTGCTAGAGAAGCAGAGCCTCCATGCTTCAGTGAGTCCTACCTCTCCAAAAATCCACAAATGGGAACAGCTATGTCCTGCATACAGTGAGACAGGGGACGTTGCTGAATATGTCATCACCTTTGAGACGCTGTGTGTATTTCACCAGATTCCCAAGGACCAAAAGATGCCCACTTTGGTTGCGAAGTTGACTGGTACAGCTCTGGATATATTCAGTGGGATGCCAATTGAGAATGCTTTGTATTATGGTAAATTCAAAGAAATGGTTTTGAAACAGATTCAGATTGTACCTAAAACATCTAGTGTAAAATTTAGAAGCCATCAGAGGGGTGTTGGCATGGGCAATGTGGCATATGTAAACCAGATGAAAGATTTGATGGATAAGCCAGTAAATGGAAAAGGTGTTACAAGCTATGAGGGACTGCGTGACTTAGTTTCTCAGTAACATGATGCTGTGAAACAGTGTTTATGGGACTAAAAAGTGAAAACTGTGGAAGAACTGACTACTGTAGCTGATCAATTTGAACAAACTCAAGTATCTATTGCAAACAAACCACAGGCAGAGCGGTTTAAACCTAGTGGGAAGCAGGGTTCCCATTTTACCCCTGGGAAGAAAGAGGGTGGCTGGGAGGGTAGACGCTCACCTCCCAAATCCATCCCACTCTTCCTCATCCCAAATCTCCTGTAAAAACAGGAGCCCAGAAGGTGCTTTCACTGTAATTCCACTGAGCACCTGAGGAATAAATGCCCTTTGCTGGGGATGGGGGAGAGGCAGAAACAGGCAGCAAGTGACTCATGGGAATGCTGCTGTCCTGAGCACAGAGGCACCTCAGGCAATTGCCTCTTATTATACAGGGTTTGTAAAAGTAGCCTCTGCCCAGCCAGACATGAAGCACATAAAGGCTGTCAGGATTGATGGCAGAGAATACCTGGGGTGGGAAGACACAGGGCTAGAAATTTCTGTGTTTAGGAGAAGTGTTGTCCAGGAAAGTGACTTACCGACAGGACAGATGGCAGAGCTTTTATTAGTGGGAGGTCACAAAATCTTTGTGCCTTTGGCTAAAGTGCACATAGAATGTGAGGATTTGGGAACTGTACTCTCTGTGGTGGTGGTAAATGATAACCCAATTGCTTTGTTACTGAGGAATGATTTCTTCCATGTAGCTTGGGCTTTCAAGGAGAAATTTTATGCTGGAACCTCTGAGGGAAAGCGTGAAGTCCCAGGAACTGCTGAAGGAATGTGGGAGTGTCTTTTAATTCCTCTGCAGCAGTGGGAAGCAGTGTGCTTTCAGGGTTGAGTGTGGTTGAGACCAGCTCCTGCCCACTAGCTAAAGGCAGTGTCTCCTCTGGGGGGCAGAGGAGCGTGTTCCCTGTCAGTGAGGAAACTGTCCAGATTGCTGGCTGCCAGCAGGTTTCAGGTAAGAAAGGAACAGACCTTACTCTAGGGGACACAGGGAGATGTGTCCTAGAGGGAAGCCCAGAGGAGGGTGATGGAATCCTAGAGACCACTGAGGTGGGTGAGGGCTCCATGGACTGTCGCTGGTAGCAAACCCAACTCAGAGAGGGAGGAGGGTGTAGTGCTTGCCAGTTAAAGAACTCTTCCAGCTCTTAGCTGTGAGCCCTTCACAGCTGAACACGGGAAAGATCTCACTGTAGAGAACACAGGGGTGTGTATCTCAGAGGGGTGCCCAAAGGAAGAAAATGAGAAAGAATTAATGGGAGTATAGGAATGTCTCCTAACTGATTACAGGAGGATGTGTATGGGGGTAGGGGTGCCCGAGAGATTTTCTGGGTCAGTGTCTGTGCTCCCAGGCACCCCAACCCATGACTCAGGTTTAAGAGACAACTGTGTAAGTGCCCTTCTGGAGGGGAATAGCCATATGGCTGACCTCTGGCAGACAGAGAGAGGGGATGACAGAGGGTACCCCAATCCATTACCCGCTTTTGCAAAATGCTGTTCCTGGTATACTTGTGAAAACTAAGTATGTCTCTTTAAGACAGGATGGGAAACCTATTAAAGACTTGAGTGTCTGTGAAAATGCTCATGACTCATCTGCGAAAGGGGAGGAGGAAGCAATTTCCCGGGTGGGTAAGATACAGAAAACAGCTAAGGAAAAGCTGTTGGAAGATCAAAGCCGTCTAGGAAAAAGGGGTGGGGAAAGTTCCAGTGGTGGGTGTAAAAATCACAAGGAAACCCTCGGGGAATGGATTGTGTATAAGCATAGCCCTGGGTTTCTAACACAGACCCACAGAGGGCTGGCCACCATGCAAGGTCCCTTCATATCCTTACCTCTCCAAAACCCCAAAGAGCTACATAAACTGAAAACCTTTACTGAAGGAGACACTGGGCAAAACACTAACGGGGGGAAAAGACCAGCATTTGAACACATGCTATGGGTCAGGGAGGAGATGAAGAACTCAGCGAGTATTAGACAAACCAGACTGTCTAAACCAAATGTGTAGTGTGATGAAAATACTTGGAGAATGTCTGCCTGTAATAAGAGATTTGCTGGTACTGTTAATTCTCATGATGCAAAGTTTCTTGTTAATGGTAAAGATTATAACAAAGTATTTGGTAGTGATGGCAAATCTTTTGAAAAGCTGTAACATGTATAACTTTAGGGAAAGCTTTTAAATATGCTAGGAGTGGTATCAAGGAAGCCCTATAAAAAAATATAGCTTCTCAGTTAATACCTCTAAGCAGGCCTAGAGCTTGGCACAGCAGGGTAAACATAACAAACCTATTCTTCTGTGTGGAAAGGGAAATTGAGGCACACAGCTCATGGTATTGGTGGCTAAATGCCAAGACACCTGCATTCTAAAAGATATTGATATCTGCATTATGTTAACAATGCTCCACACAAAAATGTTTTCAGGCAACCAAAAAAAATGGAACACAGAACTTTGCAAGAACATCTGTGGGTGGGTGACACTACAATGTTGGTACTGCTTGGAAGTTGTATGGACAAAACCTAAAGAGAGCTTTGGACACACAGCCCTCACATTAGTCAGTGACTAACACTCCTGCAGTAAACTAAGGAGGGAGGTGTGACACCCTGGAAGTCCATTATTCAGCACTGTCATATAATTAGGGTTTGTTTTACACAAAGTGTGCCTTGTGAGATATCATTCTAAAGGTTTTGACCTGAAAGACATTAATATCTCATGTGCTATCCTTGTATATGAAGTTAAGAAGTTGAGCTATGTAGGTGTTACTGAAACATGTTGTGAGGTTGAAAACACCCACAAGCAGCCTTTCAGGTACAACAGTAATAAGGCCAAACAATGTTAATGAGTTATTGAGGAAATACACACAAGCACAAGGATTACCCCAGGAACTGTGTACAATAGAAAACTCTCAGTGATAGCACTACACAATGGGAACTGTTTAACCCAGGTCAGAGCAAAGGAGCTTTCCAGCAAGTGGGAAGATGATATAAAAGGGGTAAATGACATCATGATGGGGCCTCACTCTCCCTACAACAAGACACCTGGAAACACCTGAGGAACAAAGACTGAACTGGGAGAAGTAATGGTCCCAGGCTCAAGACATTTCTAGCCTGTGTATGAAAATTTGAGAAACCCAACTGCAAAGCAAAGGCAGCTTGTGCCTTAAGAATCTGCCAGCCTGTCTATCACTCAGGGTGAGAATTTGCTAATTCATATCCTACCCAGGGCAGTCCCTACCCATAGGCAAAGTATGCAGCTGCGTAGGGAACCATGAAATTTGGGCCACCACATGCTGCTTCAGCCCCTGTCCCACCTCTTCCTGCCCCTGCTTCACCCCAGCTCTGCCTCCACTCTCCCCTTCCCCAAAGCCTCCACCCCCACCTCTTCCCACCCCTGCTTCACCCCCACTTCCCTGAGGACTGCAGCAGGGCCACACAGACACTCACCAGCAGCAGGAAATGCAACAACCTAGCCCCAGCCATGCTGCCAGTGAGTGCTGGGGGGGTGTTTCCCCCATACCTCCTAAGCCAGGCCCCCAACCCCTGCAGAAAGTTGGGGTCCCTCGCCATACCCCCCACAGGGAGGGGTGGTGGTGCTGCATATGGCCCTAGAATAGCAAGGGATGGCCCTGATCCTACCTAGCTAATATGTTAAGCTTAGTTTGCATTTTTGTTTATTCACTAGGTAATCTGCTTTGATCTGTTTGCTATCATTTATAGTCACTTTAAATGTATCTTTTTGTAGTTGTTAAACTTGTTTTATGTTTTAATCCAAACCAGTGTGTGTTTGACTAAGGTGTCTGGGGAAAATTTCAGCTTAGTTACCACAAGTCTGCATGGTCCTCTTTACATTGAGGGAGAGGTGGACCAGTGTATTAAACCCATAGATTGGCCAGGTTTGATCGGGGCAGGATGGTACTGCTCTGGGGTCCTAGGCTGGGAAGCTGGGGGTTAGAGATCCTGTCTGTGTGTCCCTACCTGCATGAATGCTGGTGAAACTGCAGCCTGGAGGGCTTTGCACCTTGTCACAGCAGCACAGTGTGAGAGGGAGCCCAGGCTGGTGCATCAGGGGGCTCGGTGGTACCCCAGTTCCAGGTGGCACCCCCAGGAGAACCTGTCAGAACCCCATCACAGGGTCTCACACAGAGCTGATTGTAAATTCCCTGATGGAAGGCTTTTCCATTTAGCCAGGCTGCTTTATCAAAATTAAAACATTTTGCAGTGACGGTTCCTACCAGCTCACCTGTCTGGCTCCCCAGCAGCTCACCTGGTGGGCTGACAGGGAACTAGGACCATGGAAGTTCTGGGAACACCAGCTCCCAAATTCCCAGTCTCATGGCTCATTGTAGCCTGAGCTTCCAGGGGTTCCAGGATCTGCAGCTCTGTGGCAGCCAGTCATACAGACTGCCCCTGAACCAGGGACCCTGCAGCTTCCAGGTCTGCAGCTCTAGGACCGCCAGTTAGGCAGACTGTCCCTGAGTTAAGGATCCAGGGGCTTTCCCTTTCATAGAGAATTTCAAAACTTTGGGTTTTCATTTCTAATCGTATAGAAACCAAAGCTCAAAATATCAAAATCCTCCAGGAAATGTAATGACCTTTTTCTGCACAGCTCCAGTCACTTGCATTGTGAGCCTGCTTCTCCTTTCATGTACACAGGCACAAGTCAGGAGTAACTCCATGGAAGTTAGTGGAGCAACCCCAATATACAACACTTCAGGCTCTTTCTATTGACTTCAGTGAAATTACTCCTGTTTCTCATCTGCGTGAGAAGAGAATAAGGCCCATAGACTACACAACCCATTATTTTTCCTGTAACAAAATGGTGACATATAGGTTTATGTATAGATTTAAATTAAAACTGGGTGAATAACTGGTTTTTCTGGCTCTTCCTGAAAAAGAAAACAAAAATTCAGTTTGAGTTGGACCAAAAATAATGTTTGTTGGGTTTTTTGGGAACTTCTGGCAAATGAATGTATTCATTCGTGTTATGTATTGTGACAAAGTTCCTCCTCTACCTTGGTGGGTCCTGCGCTTATTGGAGGATTTGTTCACCTCAGTGATCTTCCCCTCTTGTGGAACCCACTGTCTAGGTCAGCTCCTCCTGTGTCTGATCAGGAGTTGGGAGGTTTGGGGGGAACCCAAGCCCGCCCTCTACTCCGTGTTCTAGCCCAGAGCCCTGTGGATCACAGCTGGCTATAGTGCCTCCTGTAACAGCTGCATGACAGCTACAATTCCCTGGGCTACTTCCCCATTGCCTCCTCCAAACACATTCTTTATCCTCACCACAGGACCTTCCTCCTGGTGTCTGATAATGCTTCTCCTCCTCAATCCTCCAGCAGTACACTCTCTCACTCTCAGCTTCTTGCTCCCAGCTCCTCACACACACTCCTTTTTCTCTGGCTTCTCCCTGTCTGACTGGAGTGAGCTCCTTTTTAAACCCAGGTGCCCTGATTAGCCTGCCTTGATTGGCTGCATGTGTTCTAATTAAAGTAGCTCTCTCTACTGCCTTCTAGAAAGATCTTAATTGGCTCCAGGTGCCTTGATTAACCTGGAGCAACTGCCATTTGGTTACCAGGGTACTAGGGATTTGTTTAGCCTGGGGCTAACATACCTGTTTCTCAGTACTTTACTGTAGCCATCTGGCCTTGCCCCATCACAGTATTCATTAGCATAAGGGCTGAAACCCAGGTGTCCCTCCTCCTAAGTAAGTGTCCTACCATCTGCTTACAAAGTCCAGTCTTTTTTCTTTGTTTAATCTATCTCTCTGGCCCAAGGAATATTGACATTTTTATACACAGTGGATCAGTTTCAAGAGGTGAGACTGAGGGAGCACTATCCCTACCTAGCCAATAGTCTGGGGTTTAGGGCCCTCATATAGGATGTAAAAGACCCAGCTTCAAATCCCTGCTCTGGGAGCAGAGACTTGATCTTAGGTTTCACTGCTGCTAAGTGAGTATCCTAATTAGTGGGCTATGGGTGTATGGAAGGGAACGCTCACCCCAACCTCTGGGGTTTTCTGAACGATGCCTAAATTCTCTGGTGAACTTACCCCAGAAATCAAAATGTTTCCCATTGCCATTATCCAAACAAAGCATTTGATCATTGCCAGTTTATTTGTTTGTGACTGAACCATTTGCTGAAATTGACACAACTTGCTGTTTAGCAACAAATCCCTACATTTGTTGGTTGAAGCAAATCTGCATCTTCACCAACCTGTAATTTAAATACAGCTGGTTCAATAGCTATTGCTGTTTAGGTCTGTCTTTATAGGGCTCATGCCTGTCAATTGTAGAATTATATAGATGTAAAATCACACATTCGTGTGTGTGTGTGTGTGAAATGTATAAGTGCTCCCCAGGGAGTTTCAGTGTAAGTAAAAGTGCTCTTATAGAGAGATGAGCTTCTCATACTTTAAAAAGGAATCACAAAATGTTCCCCTTGTTCTGTGATACGCTTTATGTCCTGGAGGTTGCATGAACTACAGAAAGGAGCAAGACGAGGAAAAAAATCTATCCACTTCTTTTCCTACTTGAACAAAATTGTTTTCTTTTTAACCCCAGTCATGGAAGAAAGTAGACTGAATGGGCATCAAATATACTGGGCCTGATTCTCCTGTCACCTTTGGTAGTATACAATTGGACTGCTTCTGCTGAAATAAATGGAGTTTTACCTTAGCGAAAAACTGGTGTAAGTGAGATCAAGATCAAGCTTGGTGAGGCTGAAGGGACAATGAGCTTTCAGGTATCCTGCCACCCAACCCTGAAAATATATTTGGAAATGGCTGACACTGTAGTGCAATGTGGCCTATTCCAACGGTAAAAACATGCTCTTCAGTAGTGGCTTTGACCTTCAAGGGAAAATCATCTCTTGTAAGACAGGTTTAGCAACAGCCAGAGACAGGATGACTTCTTCCATCAAAGCAGTCAGTGTTCCAGAGAATGTGGATTTAATTGGAATGTACCAATGAGAAGAATGGTCTTGTAACTAAAAGTATCACAAGATGTGGGCTCTGCCTTTGCCTGTCACAAACCATCCGGCTGATCTTGGCCAAGACACTTAGGATGAAGTTTTCAAATCTGGGCACTTAAAGAAGCAAAAGGAGCATATCTGAAAACCAGGCCACTTGTTCATGTTCTTCATTTTATCCTCCCTGTTCCCCCCCATCAGAAATGAAGGCCTAGAACTATTGGGAATCCAGGAGTGGGCGGGTGCATCCCTGCCCACAGTTGAAGACCCCTCCCTCGGCTGAAGTGGAGGAGCTACTGAACACAGGGCTCAAGCAAATACAAAGGACAACTAATGAGAAAACAGGGACAACAGGAAGAGTGACAGTTTCAAAAGCAGGGATCCAGAAGGGGACACAGATCATAGAACCCCAGACAGCACCCACTGCTCCTCGAAGGTGTCTAGGGAGCCAGCAAACTAGGCCCAGAGAAACTCTGCTTAGATGTGTAAGCCAAGGCAGGAGCAGAAATAGGTTCCACAGTCACAGAGAACCTCCCAGTCCAGCATCCTCCTCCGGGTGTGGTGGATGGACACCTGGGCCAGTGCCAGGAGGAAGTTGATGAGGTCTCGTGACTTCATGGGGCCCTGGATGGGGTGTACACATATCAGAAGGTGCCGGGAAAAGTGCAGCCAGTACCTGAGGATAAGGAACTGGAGGAGCCAGAAAAGGGGCGGCAACCTGGCACAGTCTAAGTAGACATGTGCCAGGGGTCTCCTGATGCCACAGAAGGAGCAGATGTAGGGAAGGGGAATGTCAACCATGCCAAATACATGCTTGTCCTCACAGTTCCATGAAGGAGCTGCCAGCTGATATCCCTGGTGGGCTGTGGGACCAAGGTGGATTACAGGCTGGCCCACCAGGGTTCATCACCCTTCTCTGGTGATAAAAGATCCTGCCACTTAGTGTGAGGGAGGGACATGAGGGTGAGGAAATGAAAATATGGAGCACAAGCACATACAGCTATTCCCTAGGTGTAGTTCAGAAATGAACTGGCTGGCTGCATGTCACACAACTGGCTTGGGTTATTCAGGGGAGAAAGGTTGGGGGAGCTCGTGGGGCAGGGACCCGATAACAAGGCCCAAAGGGCAGAATTGAGAGGTGGGCAGGGAGCACCTTCTCACAGAACTCACTGAAGAAAGACCCGAGAGGTGGGCAGTAAGGCTGCCCTCATCTCCTGGAGTACACACCTGAGGATGTGGGGAGTGGAAAGCCCCATGTGCTGGCCAAGTTCCAGGGGATACACCCAGTCCTACTCCAGGAGGTCTCCGATTCTCATGGTTCCTGCCAGGACCAATCTTCAGTGCACTGAGGGGCACTTCAATGAAGGCCTGCACCTACTGAAGTCCCAGGAAGGTAGGTGGGTGCAAGCCCCCTCACAGCTCTAGGCCCCTCCCCCAGGCTAAAGGGAGAAATCATTAAACCCAGGACTCAAACGGATACGGGGGACAACAAATGATAAAACAGGAATGGAAGTCAGGGTTACAGGGACAAAAGCAGGGATCCTGAGGGGGACACTAAGGAGAGAACTCCATACAGCACCCATTGCACCTCAAAGATATATAGGGAGCCAGTGGATACGATTCAGAGGAACTTTACCTGGATGTGTAATGGAAGAGAGGAGAGGAAATAGGCCTACAATCGCAGAGCACCTCCTCATCCAGGGACGGACACAGGTGTGAGAAAATGAAAATAAGGAGCACAGATGTGTACAGCTGTTCCCTAGGCATGGTTCAAAAATGAACCAGCTGCAAGTCATGTAGCCAGCTTGGGTTATGCAGAGAGGAACTGGGGGGTGGGGTGAAGGGTTTGAGGGGCAGAGGCCTGATGAAAAGGTCCAGAGGGTAAAGGGTGAGAGGCAGGCCAGGAGCATCGTCCCACAAGACCTGCTCAAAGAAGACCTGAGAGGTGGGCAGTAAGGGAGCCCTCACCTTCTGCAGTATGTGCCATGGGGTATGAGGCCAAATGCCAGGGGATCCACCCAGTCCCTCCGGTCATAGTCCAGGAGATCTCCGATACCGGTGATAGCTGCCAGGACCAACCTCCAGCGCATTGATGGGGATGCTAACAAAGTCCAGCACCTCGTCAGTTCGGGGAGAAGGGCAGGCACAAATCCACCCACATCTGACATCTGAAGGCCCATCCCCCAGCCTAAGGAGATGAGTGATTAAACCCGGGTCCCAAATTGCTTCAGGGACAACTAATAAGAAAACAGGGGCAGGAGTGAGATCATAGGGTCATAAGTCAGAAGCCAGACGATGACACCAAGCAGAGAACCCCAGATAGCTCCCACTGCTCCGCGAAGATGTCTGGGAGCCAGCACATATGGCCCAGAGGAACTCTGCCCAGACACGTGATCAAAGGGGGGAACAGAAATAGGACCCACAGTCGCAGCTCACCTCCCCATCCAGCATCCTCCTCCTGGTTTTATAGATGGCCATCTTGGCCAGCACCAGGAGGAGGTTCATGAGGAGGTCTCATGATTTTGTGAGGCTATGAACTGGGTGTTCATCAATCAAAAGGTGTGGGGGAAAGTGTGATCAGAAAGTTAGGAGAATGTTTTGGACAAGCTGGAAAAGGGGCTGCAATCTGGCACACTCCAAATAGACATGAGCCAGGGTCTCCTTCACTTTGCAAAAAGGGCAATTAGCAGAGACGGTGGTGAACTGTGCCAGGAATATGCCTGTGCTTATGAAATGCATGGTGCACAAGCATATACAGTTGTGTCCCTTCCAACCCAGAAATACTTGTTCCACAGCCCCTGGTGTAAACACACATGCACCAGAATCGTACAAGAAATTAAGGAAAGGGAAATACTTCACCCCAGAGAGATGAATGGAGAAAAACAACAGGGGGAAAGATAGGAGGAGCATTAAAACAAGGTTACATCCAACACAAGGACCCAGTGGTACCACAGTCTGAAAGGGGCAGCCATTGAGCAATGCATCTACACTCAGAGTTCAGGAGTCCTGGGCAATGTTCCATTTTGGCAGTGAGTCTTCAGTGCCAGTAAACTTTCCCCAGCAAACCCCTCCGGCGCCCTCTTCTGCCGCTCTCTAGAAAGCCACACAGAGCAATAATCTCCTCACTTAATGAGCTACAGCCTCCATCTTTATTCTCAATGCAAAGTCACAAGGCCCAGTATCCACAGCCCCATGCAGCTTTGGGTCAGGCTCTGGTTTATCCTTCTCAGGTGATTCCTGCCTGACACAGTGCTCCTCCTGGCTCCAGGCCTGGGGTGGCCCCAGTCAGCCACTTTGTCCGTCCCAAGCTCCAGGGTAGTTCTCCACTGCTGTTTTACATGAGGGCCTGCTCGATGTAGCCCTCTTGTCTGGAGCTACAGACATACCCGCCCTGTCGCTCTCCCACTTCTCATGCCCCTGAAACAACATGCACTGCTTCTGCCTCAGAACAAGGTTTTATAGGGGCCATGTTCCTTGAACTCCAAGGGTGTCACAGTGGCAAATAACTATCTAAAGAGTGTTAAGTAATTAACACTAGAACTATTTGTTAGAGTTTCAAAACAGACTAAGAACAAATAGGTACAGGATTCCTCAAGAATCTTCAGCAGAGACTGCAATTCATGAGTTTTCAATCTATTCTCAAGAGATATGTTATATGTTGTTTTTATGACTGAGTCCCACCAATAGTGCACAAGACTGCCCAATGGCTTTGTGCTCTGTGATTGCCTCAGACTACTGTTGTTAATCTGTAACTTTAACTTTCAGGAGCATTAATATTCAATCACAAAAAAACAATGTAATATCTACAGGAGAAAGCAATCCTTATAAATTTAGGGATGAATTCATGAAATTTAAATATCATTATGGGCACATAATGCTTCCAACAGAATGCTTACACAGTTGTCTGGAAGCATACTGTCTGCCTACTTTTCAAAGCCAATTTATATTCAATCCATATAGGTGCATGCATGACATTTCAGACAAAAATACAGATGCACAAAAAATCCCAGGCAGGCTATTATTTATTGTTTGTGTCCCAGAAGTACCTAGAGGCCACAATTGGTGCTCGATGCTGTTCTAACCAGAGCAAAAAGGCAGTTCCTCCCCAGAAGAACATACAACAACACTTAAGATTAGATGCAACAAGTAATTGTAACAACAATGGAAAAGAATGAGGGCTAAACAAAGAGGGTAAAAGTAACAAGATCACAAGTTTGCAGAGGCCAACTATGTGCACAGAAAGATGGTTGTGAGTTGGTTCATGTCTTTAATATAATTAAGTACGATAAATATCAGAAATTCCTACTGCAGACATCTGCTTAGCTGTAATCAGTTGGCAACTTACCACAGGCATCTGGAAGAAGTCGGTCTTAAGGAGCTATTTGGAGGAGCACAGTGTAATGGATTTATGGATTAGTTTAGAGGGAGTGACCATGCATAAGAGTCAGAATGGAAGAAAATGGGAAGGTGCTTGTGTAACAGGTGAACTAATGGATGATAGGGGCTGGCAGCATTGGCTGAGCAGAAGAGGCAGGGTTGGATACAATAGTAGACAAGTGGGGAAGGGTTAGGTTGTGAAAGACCCACAAAGGAGGAACAAAAATCTTGTGAAGTTCTATGGGTCTCGAGAAGGGGACTGACATTGTCACTGTGACAAGTCAAATAAGTGACTTTGCAACATCATTTCAACTAGACAGGAGAGTGAAGTGGGTACCAGGAAGGTCGGAGAGGATGCAGATAAGCATTGGAGAGAATTTTAGTCAGTGGTTTGAGCACTGGTCTGCTAAATCCAGGGTTGTGAGTTCAATCCTTGAGAGGGCCACTTAGGGATCTGGGGCAAAAATCAGTACTTGGTCCTGCTAGTGAAGGCAGGGGGCTGGACTCGATGACCTTTCGAGGTCCCTTCCAGTTCTAGGAGATAGGTATATCTCCAATTATTATTTTATATTATAATGGAAATACGAGGGAAGAGGAAGTGGCAAGGCTTGGATCCAGCTTGGATGCATGTCTCTAGAGACGGTGAAAAGTCAAAGATGACCCTTATGTCAATCTGAATGACATGAAGGATGGTAGTACTGTCAATGGTGACTGAAAATGCAGTGGAGATCTTGAAAGGAATGAAAGGAGCTCAATTTTAACGAAGTTACAATGAAATAGATAGGAAAATATCCACAAGGAGATGACAAAGAGACAGGCCAAGATTCAAGACTGTGGAGAGGGATCAGTTCCGGAATGGATCTCCAAACAACTGAATTTGTGTCCAGGTGTCGGTTCATTGTAGTCTCACTCCCATTGAAGAAAAAGGAAGTTTTGTCATTTGCTTCAATGGAAGGCGCATGCTTTTCCATTGCATTGTCGTTCAATTTGGCAAGCCTGTGCAGGGACTGGGGACACCATGCTCCTCTGTGTAAATTGGCGAGTACCATATCAGAAACTCATTTACAGTATGAGGCCATCTGGTACTATCCCTCAACTCTCCCTGTAGCCCAGTGCTTAGCATACTCACTTGGACAGTGAAAGACCTGGGTTCAAGTGCTTGCTCTGAGACCAGAAGAGTAGAGATTTGAACCCTGGTCTCCCACAACCAGGCTGAATGCTTTAAATACTGTATATAAAAGGGCATCACAACCTCCAAGTTGTCTTTTCTTTTCCCCCTTCAGACAAGCCTGACCTGGGTTAAACACCTAATTCCAGGGACGGGTTCACAGCTGTGACTCTCAAGTGGCATTAAATGGACTAAAGTCCAACCCTCTACTCAGCATTTGCTACTGGCTAGCTTCAGCAGCATCCCACTCAGTTGCTGTTAATCCCATTCTTAGGTGCCCAACTCTCCACATACATTTATAGGGAGCTTGTGTACCTGAATCAGAGCTGAAGACTCCAGTAAGTGGCAGGGTACCTAGGTTCAGTATTGTAACACCTAACTTTAAGTTCTCTTTGTGGATCTAGCCCCAAATTGCTCCTTAAAATGTGATGCCATATAGAGTTTCCTTTTATGCCTGTGAATAGGGCAACCCATGAGAATTAATGGGATGCCACCCCAAAAAATGTGAAGCAAGAAATGTTCTGCTATCTTTTATTTTTTTTATAGTTAAACAAACCCTCAGTTGAACTATTGTGGATTCTTGAAAGGCCCATGATCGTGGTTCAGATTACTGCGCCGGTGACGGCTGGCTTTCAAATTCATTTCACACACTTTCAGGGAACTGATGCAGATACCTGGTAAGTGGCAGCACCTGACTTAAAAATGTGTCATCAGCCTCATACCTCTCAAACAATATCTCAAATTGGTGGAAAAATATTAATCTAACCGGTGAACATATTTCAATGGGTGGAAATAAAGTCTCTCCTCTAGTTATTGATATATTGATTCACATATTTGTGTTGTTCCAGGAGCTCTTAAACACACTAAGCCCGAAGGAATATGATTTCTGTTTCCAATATCATTTGGTCAAGCTGGCTTCTTGCTGCATCCCCAAAGTTTCCTAGCAGTTGTGCAATGACAAACAACTATAAGGTTTGGATTTTTATAACACTATTAGACAAAAATTAATCATTCACATCTACTGATCCAGATTATAAAACAAAGACAAAATTAATAAAAGACAACCAGCAAACCTTTACTGAGTTTTCATAACTGTACATCTAATTATTTCTGACATGATTACAGCACAGATATTGATAAAAATTTTGTGGCATTTAAAAAAAAAAGAGCATATGACTTAGTCCCAACTTCAGTATTCTGTAACTGATAGATCATGTGACATATTCACCCCTGCAGTAAGATAATTGATGCCAAAGGAATTATACTAGCAATTAATTTGGCTCCTTGTTTTCAGAGTGTTTTTGAAAGATGCTAATTGAGATCACAGTAAATTGCATACTAAATGGACTCCTGGACTAAATGGAGCATGTAGGATGGCATAGCTTATGTTCTACTGCAGCATGTGCCATATACCAAGGGACTGCTTTCAATGGGCTTTGGATCAGTCCCCAGGACACAGTGCTAAGAAAATGAAACCATTCAAAAATGGTTAATAATATTTTTTCATGAAGTACAACTTTAGAAAAGTAATGCATTGGAGCCCTGCCATCCAAAATACATTGATGAGTTGCAAGAAGGAGCCAAGGCAGCCATTTTCACAATTCAACTTAACCAATGGTCTGCTCTTAAAAGATCAAGTCCTAATTCTCCTCTGATTTTAATCTTTTAGTAATTATTTGAGGCCAATGCTTAATACGATATTCAGGGCTTTGCATACTTTGAGTAATGATGACAAAACAGCAGTTCAGTTTCCATGTGTTATCCAAATACAGACATTCCTTCAGATGCACGTCAGTGTGTGAGCAATCTCCCTATCACGATACATGTTCTGTCTGTCACTGAAGCTTGGTCTATACTATGCATTTAAACCGATTGTAGCAGCGTTAAACTGATTTAATGCTGTACCTGTCCACACTACATGGCCCTTTATAGTGACATAAAGGGCTCTTTAAATCGATTTCTGTACTCCTCCCCGACGAGAGGAGTAGCGCAAAAATCGGTATTACCATATCAGATTAGGCTTAGTGTGGCCACAGATCAATGGTATTGGCCTCTGCGCGGTATCCCACAGTGCACCACTGTGACCACTCTGGACAGCAATCTTAACTCAGATGCTGTGGCCAGGTAAACAGGAAAAGCCCCGCGAACTTTTGAATTTCATTTCCTGTTTGGCCAGCGTGGAGCTCTGATCAGCACAGGTGACCACACAGAGCTCATCAGCACAGGTAGCAATGCAGTCTCCTGAGAATCGAAAAAGAGTTCCAGCATGGACCGCACGGGAGATATTGGATCTGATCACTATATGAGGAGAGGATTCAGTGCTAACAGAACTCTGTTCCAAAAGACGAAATGAAAAAATATTTGAAAAAATTTCCAAGACTATGATGGAGAGAGGCCACAGCAGAGACTCAGTGCAGTGCAGAGTGAAAGTTAAGGAGCTCACAGAAGCCTAACAGAAAACCAAAGCAGCAAACGGAAGGTCCGGGTCAGGGCCGAAAACATGCCGCTTCTCTGCTGAGCTGCATGCAATTTTAGGGGGCTGTGCCACCACTACCCCACCCATGTCCGTGGATTCTGAGATGGGGGGTGTAATCTCAACCATGGTTGAGGATTCTTCGGAAGGGGGAAGATGAGGAGGAGGAAGAGAAGGACGACCTTGCAGCGAGCACACAGCACTCTGTTAGCCCCAACAGCCAGGAGCTTTTTATGACCCAGACGGAATTACCCTCCCAGCCCTCCCAAGCCACTAGCCCAGATAGTGAAGCCACGGAAGTGACCTCTGGTGAGTGTACTTTTGTAAATATAAAACATGGTTTAAAAGTAAGCATTTTTTAATGATTGATTTGCCATGAGGGCATGGGATGCATTCGCGGCCAGTAAAGTTTGTTAACATGGAAAAGTTTGTTAACATGTCTTGGGATGGAGCGGAAATCCTCCAGGGACATCTCCATGAAGCGCTGCTGGAGGTACTCCAAAAGCCTTTGCAGAAGGTTTCTGGGCAAGGCAGCCTTGTTCCGTCCACCGTGGTAGGACACTTTACCACGCCATGCATGCAGCAAGTAATTGGGTATCATTGCATGACAAAGCATAGCTGCGTATGGTGCTGGTGATTGCTGGCATTCAAGAAACATTCATTCTTTATCTTGCTCTGTTATCCTCAGCAGAGTGATATCGTTCATGGTAACCTGGTTGAAATTCAGGAATTTAATTAAGGGGACAGAGGTGGCCATTTTCCTACTGGGCTGTTGCTTAAAAGAAATCCTTCCTTGCATGTAGCCAGCCGGCAGGAGGGGAGGAAGGATAGCACTGAGGTTTTTTTGCGTTTGGCTGGCAGGAATCTTCCCAGCTACCAGCCAAGCGGTGGGGGGAGGGGTAAAGCAATCATCCTAGAGAATTGGATGCGGGGAGGTTGGCTTCTGCTGCTGCATGTTAACAGGAAATAAGCATCAGAAGGCATTGTGTATATGAAAGCTGGAGAAGCTGAAAGACAATGGCTTACCATGACCGCATGTAAGCTGAATTCTGATGCCCGGACCTGTGTCTGTGAGATCTGTAACATGAGAGCCGCAGGCACTCAATATTTAGATGCAAAATGCGACCTTGTAATGAAATCACGTGCTAAGTAAGGTGAATAGCGTTGTTCACTGTGAAAGAGTATAACCATTGTTCTGTATAATGTATCTTTTTAAATACTTCTCTCCCTTTTTTCTCTCCCTCATGCAGCTGCACATTTTTCAAGTCTCCCTACTCCATCCCGAAGGCTATCTCAGATAAGGCAGAGGAAAAAGAAGATGCGAGACAAAATGCTCTCGGAAATCATGGAAGTGACCCGCAATGAAAGAGCTAATCTGAATGGGTGGAAGGACATGGTAGCAAAGTACAGGAAAGATGCCAGTGAACGTGAGGACAGGAGGGACCAACATGAGGATAGGAGGGACAAACTTGAGGATAGGAGAGACGTTCAAGATGAGAGGTGGCAGCAGAAACACCAGAGGTGTAGGCAGGAAGATCAGCGGTGGTGGGATGCAACGCTGGAGCTGCTGCGTGATCAAACTGATATCCTCCGACATCTGGTGGATCTTCAGGAAGAGCAGCGGGGTTACAGAGTGCCGCTGCAGCCTCTGTGTAACCACCCTCACCACTCACCATGTTCCATATCTTCCTCACCCAGACGTGTAAGAACGCGTGGGGGAAGGCTTCATGCACCCGCCCACTCCAACCCCGTGGACAGTCCAACCAAAAGGCTGTCATTACATTGAAATGTGTTTAACGGCCTTTTCCTTCTCTCCTATACTCCTCCCAAACCACACCCGGGATACCTTGTCAGTTCTCTGCCTCTTTTTATAATAACTTTTTAATAATCAATACATGATTTATAAACGATAGTGACTTTATTTCCTTAAGCAAGCTGTAGTCAAAGGGGGAGGGTGGGTTGCTTACAGGGAAGGAATCAATAAAGGGGAGGGGTTCATGAAGGGGAAACAAACACAGCAGTCACACCATACTCTGACCCATGATGAAACTGGTTTTCAAAGCTTCTCTGATGCACACCGCTTCCTGGTGTGCTCTTCTAATTGTCCTTGCTTCTGATTAGGTGATTTGCCTCAGCCTCCCACCCCACCATAAAGGTCTCCCGCTTACTCTTACAGAGATTGTGGAGCACACAGCAAGCAGCAATAACAAAGGGGACATTGATTTGGCTGAGGTCTGAGCAAGTCAGTAATGTGCGTCAGCATGCCTTTAAACGGCCAAATGCACATTCTACCACCATCCTTCACTTGCTCAGCCTATAGTTGAAAAGCTCCTGACCACTGTCGAGGCTGCCTGTGTATGGCTTCATGAGCCATGGCATCAAGGGGTAGGCTGGGTCACCCAGGATAACTATAGGCATTTCAACGTCCCCAACTGTTATTTTCTGGTCTGGGAAGTAATTCCCTTGCTGCAGCAGTTTAAACAGAGCAGTGCTTCTGAAGACGCAAGTGTCATGAACCCTTCCCGGCCATCCCACGTGGATGTTGGTGAAACGTCCCTTGTGATCCACCAGTGCTTGCAGCACCATTGAAAAGTACCCCTTGTGGTTTATGTAGTGGGTGCCCTGGTGCTCCAGTGCCAAGATAGGGATATGGGTTTCATCTATCACCCCCCCACAGTTAGGGAATCCAATTGCAGCAAATTCATCCACTATCACCTGCATGTTTCCCAAAGTCACAACCTTTCGTAGCAGCAGCTTAATGATTGCTTTGTCTACTTGCATCACAACAGCCCCCACAGTAGATTTTCCCACTCCAAATTGATTCCTGACTGACCCGTAGCTGTCTGGCATTGCAAGCTTCCAGAGGGCTATTGCCACTCGCTTCTCAAATGTGAGGGCTGCTCTCATCTTGGTATTATGGCGTTTCAGGGCAGGGGAAAGCAAGTCACAAAGTTCCATGAAAGTGGCCTTATGCATGCGAAAGTTTTGCAGCCACTGGGAATCGTCCCACACCTGCAAAACTATGCGGTCCCACCAGTCTGTGCTTGTTTCCCGGGCCCAAAATCGGCTTTCAATGGCTAGAACCTGCCCCATTACCAGCATGATCTCCAAAGCCCAGTGGCCCGAGGTTTGAGATAATTCTGTGTCCATGTCCTCATTACTCTCATCGCCACACTGCCATAGCCACCGCCTCCTCCTCGCTTGGCTTTGCAGGTCCCGGTTCAGCATAGACTGCACGAGAATGCACGAGGTGTTTACAACGTCCACGATTGCGGTATTGATCTGAGCATGGTCCATGCTTGCCGTGCTATGGCATTTGCACAGTTCACCCAAGAAAAAAGGCGCAAAATGGTTGTCTGCTGCTTTCACGAGGGGAGGGGTGAGGCTGTACCCAGAACCACCCGTGACAATGATTTTTGCTCCATCGGGCACTGGGCTGTCAACCCAGAATTCCAAGGGGCAGGGGAAGCTGCAGGAATTATGGCATAGCTATGCGATAGCTACCCACAGTGCAATGCTCCAGAAATCGATGCTAGCCTCGGACCATGGACGCACACCATCGAATTAATGTGCTTAGTGTGGCCGCGTGCACTCGACTTTATACAATCTGTTTTACAAAACTGGTTTAAGTAAAATCGGAATAATCCCGTAGAGTAGACGTACCTTGAGTCATCTATTTAATGTTTATAGCAAAGGCATTTCTAGTACTCCTGTTGCCACTGTATCTGAACACCAGTTAAAAAGCTATGAACCTAATCTTGTACCAGGCGCAGAGCTTATTATCCTTCAATGGAACAGCTCATGGTAATAAACCTTATGACCTGGAGCTACTACTCGTAGGATTAGACCCTAATTTAACATTCACATTCTCCAAAGGGATATAAAATTGGACCTTCTGTGATCTCTAGTTGTTGTATATATTCATATATCACAGGGTTCTACAAGTACTAAGCTGGTAATTGAGTTTATAGGACTTCATGCTGGTACCCCCATCTTTTGGATGCTAAGGTTCAGAGTGGGGAATTATACCATGACATCCATGAGAACTTCCGACTCTGTCTTTTTCTTTGACCATCCATGGAGAAAGTGCTACATCAGCAACAGTCCTGAGGAGGAGGAGGGAGTGACCGAGGGGAGCCCTTTGGCCCAGCCATTGATGGATATACCAGAATCCAAATGCAAAACCCAACTGCTTGTGAGACACCCCAATGAGCATGGTGGCCTCTTTCTCCACCGCCTCAGAGGTGGAATGTGATTGCGGCTTGGGGGAGTGTCATGGTATAATTCCCCACCCTGAACCTTAGCGTCCAAAAGATGGGGTACCAACATGAATTCCTCTAAGCTCAATTACCAGCTTAGTGCTTGTAGCGCTGCCACCAACCAGGAATTCCAGAGCCTGGTACACACTGGTCCCCCCAAAACCTTGCCTGGGGAACCCCAAGACCCAGATCCTCTGGATCTTAACACAAGGAAAGTAAACCCTTTCCCCCACCGTTGCCACTTCCAGGCTTCCCCTCCCTGGGTTACCCTGGAAGATTACTGTGATTCAAACTCCTTGAATCACAAAACAGAGAGGACAATTCACCTTCCTCCCTCCTTCTCTTTTCCCCTCCCAGACTCTCCCTGAGAGAGAAAGTAATCCTAACACAGAGAGAAAAATTAACCTTTCTCTCCCCCTTCCCTCCTTTCTCCCCACCAATTCCCTCGTGGATCCAGACCCAGTCCCCTGGGGTCTCACCAGAATAAAAAAAACAATCAGGTTCTTAAACAAGAAAAGCTTTAAATTAAAGAGAGAAAAACAGTAAAAATTATCTTTGTAAATTTAAGATGGATTAGGTACAGGGGTTTTCAGCTATAGACGCTGGGAATACCCTCCCAACCTAGGTATACAAGTACGAATTAAAATCCTTTTAGCAAAATACAAATTTGAACTCCTTCCAGCCAAATACACATTTGAACTCCTTCCAGCCAAATGCACAATTAAACTCCTTCCAGCCAAATGCACATTTGCAAATAAAGAAAACAATCATAAGCCTAACTCGCCTTATGTACCTACTACTCACTATTCTGAACTTATAAAAGCCTGTATCGGAGAGATTGGAGAGCAGCCTGGTTGCACGTCTGGTCACTTTCATAACCCAGAGAGAACAACAACCAAACACTTACAGCACACACAAAACTTCCCTCCCTCAAGATTTGAAAGTATCCTGTTCCCTGATTGGTCTTCTGGTCAGGTGATACCAGGCTTACTGAACTTGTTAACCCTTTACAGTCAAAAGAGATATAAAGTACTTCTGTTCTATTAACTCCTACTTTCTGTTTATGACAGGGAGTCACTGGTGAACAAGGTGAGCACAGGTAAATGAATGATTAAGAAGTGATGATCGAGGTCATGAGGCATTGAATCCGTCTCTGTTGGCCACATTGCCCATAATGGAAGATGGTACATTTAGTTCCACCATGACATTCATAAACACATCCCATCTTTTAGGTACATGTCTGCTAGGAACAGAGCGCGTCTGGGTGACTGCCCTGAGTAAGTCGAGCATGTTAGAATCATTAACCACAGAGTCTTTGTTCACAAAAGCCCCTTTATCGTTCCATGAAGAGATATTTTTATCCTGGTCCAGCTTATTTAGCAATACTAATGCATTTTTCTTATAACGCTTATTCACGTTATCCAACACCTCCTGAGCAACAGAGTCTGAGGTCTTTTGTGTTTCTGGGGGTTTGACAGTTACATTCTGTTCCTGTTGTGGTAGAAACAGGCTCATTTTCACTTTTTCCGCATCACTCTGCTTCATGTACATTAGGTACCTTTGAAGCGTGGCACTGTAAAGTTTAGCCCTTTCGTATTAGGCCAAGTCAGTTCTTTGAAGAACAGACTTCTACCAGCATCCAGTAACTGAGTTGCAGTCGTTCGTTAGGCCCCCTGAGGATACAGAGTTCACCAGTGTTCTGAATGAAGTCTCATATTTTTCCCAAATCTTTTTAGAATCCCGTTCTTTTAGACCCCCTGAGGATACAGCGTGCATCAGTTTTTTGAATGAAGCATCAAACTCTTCCCAAATACTAGAATATAGGGGAACTTATGGTATTTGGGAATGTTTTGTCAGTCCTTGGTTTTTTATTCACAACCCCTAGAGCGCATGCTCTGGGTTTGTGAATGTGTGTGGTTCTGCGCACATTCAGAGCTTCTAGGATGGATGCTTTGGATTTGTGAATGTGTGTGGTTCTGAGCACAGTCAGAGCCCCTAGTGTGCATGCTCCAGGTTTGTGAATGTGTGTGTTTTTGTGCACGTTCAGGACCCCTAGCGTGTGTGCCCTGGGTTTGTTAATGTGGGCATTTTCGCTCACAGTTTTCTCAGGGTTTGATGTGGTAGTGGCCAATGAAGAACTGGAGTTGTGGTTGTGTGGTTGTTTTTTACCATAGTCTTGTTTTGCCATTGGGTTTGACGGATATGAGGTTTGGACTGCCTGGATGCTTCATCTGTACTCTAGTGCTGTTTTACGTTGTTAAAGGTCTCAAAGCAGATTCTTGGTTCTTTGGCGGTTCTGGAGGAGGTGTCCTTGTAGATCTGACTACAGTATTGTCAGAAAAGTTGCCCATGCCTATAGGGGGGTGAGGGGGGAACCATTTTACAAAACTGAACTTTACCATCTTTCTCACCCACATATATGGATATTTTTTCAAATACATCTCATTTTGCAGAATAAAAAACCAAACTGCTTTTAAAATCTATTTTAAACTATATTTTGCACAGTAAAAAACCCTGTTGGTTTGAAACAAACCAAGTACTTTTAGAAAACCTACACCTGTGCCTTGCACAGACCGTTCTCACACACAAAACAGCAGCTTTATAAAACACACCAAACCAAGTTTGCCTCCATATACTCCTCAATAACTCCCTCATGCTTTTAAAAGCCAGTTGCAAAAAAGTTCCCTTTCACTATGGGGTAACTAGAGCATGTGCAACCTCTGCACTGATTTGATATCGTCAGCTGCTGCCCTGAACTGATCAATTAATAGAAACATAAAACTCAGGTCTTGGCAGGTAAACGTTACTTCACCTCTAAGAGGGAGCAATTTCTAGTGGTTAAAGCACCTGACTTTGAGTTAGAAAATGTTGGTTCAAGTCTTGGCACTGCCATTCATTTGCTGTGTGACTGTACAGGTTTCTTAGCATCTGTGTCTCAGATAACCATGCTTTTAAAGGGAAAAAACTGGCACACATTCATGGTGATATCTTTTCGAGCTGCAAAGAGTCAGACAAAAGGATACTTTTATTTTTAAGTGTGTTGATGCCACCACTGCCAGCTTTTGACCCAGGGAGACCTGCATATTTTGGAGTGGAGGATTTTTTCCAATACTTTAGTGTTCTGCATTTACTGTGAAACATTGAACAAGTGTCATCAACAGTCGGTCTGAGCAAAGGAACAGCTTTGATAGCGTTTACTTTCATTCAAGTTCTCTTCATTCCAGACATTGTTCATTACACCGGGCTGTTTGTTCTCAGTAAACAATGCAAATTCTACTCAACAAAGCAATACATCTTGAACAAGCATCGTGTAGCTATAAAAAAACAAATAGTTTGGCTGATTAAATGAAAAAAAAAAAACACCCAGGATATTTCAATTATCCTGGGGCATCATAAGAAAAACCAAGACTATCCTGGTTGAAATAGGTTGTATGGTCACTTTATAGTTACCTCACATGTAAACAAGGGATATTTACTTCCACCTTACAGAGCTGTTGTAAGGCTATGCTCAGGAGCACCGGCGCCCCTGACAGAGGTGGCAGAAGGTCTCGCCCCCGAAATACCGCCGACAACCACCTAGGCGGTCGCTGCCCCCTAGGTGTCTAGGTCACCTAGGTTGCCTAATGGGTTGCGCGAGCCCTGGCTATGCTCATTAATATCTGAATTGCTTTGAAAGCCTCGGACGAAAGGCTCTCTGAAGTATCGTTTTAAAGTGGGGATTTTGACAGTAGCTTGCTAATCTGAAATGAGCCTCCAGAACTAGTGCTGCTAATTCTCCCTCCACCTTCCAAAACTCCCTGAGGTACAGTCAGACAAGATGCTCCTTCTCGTTTCCCATATTTCCAGAACTGTGCTCCACTGCGGAAGCAAATGACCTAAAATGCTTCTGAAATTGGATTTTCTATGTGATTTCCCAGCCCAGCAGGGTGGAAAGCATAGAATAGGTGGAAACAGAAAACTGGTCACTTATCTGAAACAGAAGCTAATCATTTATTTACTGCAAGTGAGTACTGACTAAAAACTGAGATCTCTGAAATGTGTTGCTGTTTTTTTCAGTATGATCCCAGTTCTAGTGGTCTGACCACTGTATTTCAGTCAGACTGGAACCACTACAGAACTGAAATCCATGTGCTGTTTACATGGTGCTAGGAAAATCTTTGACAAAGATATGTATTTCTGTTCTTGCAACAAAGCTGATTCTTATAAAGCACACACACTAAATCCTCTCTCCTAATCATGCCATTTGAAAAGCCTGCATTTTCTCTTTGCTTACAGGCTGTTGTACTGCTCAAATGGAGAATTTTTTCCTTCAAATATGGTTCCTGGGGTAGGGATTACTCTCTTCGGACTCCGCAGAAGGACCTATAATTGGTTGCACCTTTGAACACAGATGGGAGACTCTTAGAATATTACAGACTTCATAATTCCTATGTTGATTTGCTGTTATTAAAAAATGCTAGAGAGTTAAAAATTCAATTCGGGGAAGGCAGTGGCACCGCAGTTTACACTAACTTCAAGTATTACAATGTATATAATTCAAGAGAGATAGGCAAGCTCGAATTAAATACAAACACATTGGCTGTGAGGAAAACTCTCCCAAATGCTGCTTATGGTAACCGTTTCTCTTATGCTGTGTTGGATGGCGAGATATGGACTTTTCTGTGGATTGCGGGTAATTTATTCAACCAAGGACAACATAGGGAACGTTACGATTAGCAGACTCAATGATACCACACTTGATGTGCTCCATACTTGGAATACAAGGCAGTACAAGCCGTCCATTTCCAATGCTTTCATCATATGTGCTGTTCTATGTGCCACAAGACCATTCAACACTAGGAAAGAGGAAATATTTTACCCATACGAAACAAACACTTAACAGGAAGGTAAAATTAGCATAATTATGGATAAAATGTTAGAAACAATTCAAAGGATCAACTATAACCCCTCAGACCAAGTCCTGTATGTTTAAAATGATGGCTACCTTGTTAAATATAATCTTATTTTTCAAGATTGTGTATATTCATATCAGTGTGACCCCTGTGATATTCGTTCCCCTTGATCGTAGCTTTTTTCTTTTCTGCCACTTCCACTCATCGGGCTCCAATCTCCCCCACCTCAGTTACTGTTTTGGGCTTCCCATCTAGGATGTACCTTTCTATTTCCTCAGGAACACCCTCTAAGAACTGCTCCAATTGTATTAGGAGGTGCATGTCATCCAGAGATTTAACATTGGCTCCTGATGTCCAGTCATTATAATTCTTTCCAATGTGGTAGGCATGTCGGGTGAATGACACATCTGGTTTCCACTTTAGGGCTCTGAACCTCTGACGGGCATGCTCAGGTGTTAGCCCTGTTCTGATTCTGGCCATGGTTTGAAAAACTTTACAATCGTTCATGTTCTCTTTAGGCATTTCAGCCGCCACCTCTGTCACGGTTCCACTGAGCAGTGGCCTCAGCTCTATCATGCACTGGTCTTCAAAGATGCTGTACCCATGGCAGGTCCTTTCAAATTTTTCTAGGAAGGCCTCAGTGTCATCACCTGCCTTGTAGGTGGGAAATTTCTTAGGATGTGGAACAATGACTGGAGAAGGGTTGTTAGGCTTGACTGGAGCATGCTGCCTAGCCTGCGCTAATTCCAGTTCATGCCGGTGGGCCTCCCTCTGGAGTTCCAACTCTCTCTTGTGGGCAGCCTCTCTTTCTCTTTCTCTCAGCTCCATCTCTTTTTGTTTAATTTCTAATTCTTGTAGTTTCTTTTCCATGTCTCGCTTGTGGTCTGCGTCTCTGATTTGTTCCTCTGCCTCTAGTCTTGCCCGTTCCTGTTTTGGGGTGTCCTTGGTAGTCATGGTTTCTGCTTTCTTGTGTTGGGGCTCCCTCTGCTGTTTACTGCCTGCAATGCTGCTTCTCTGTTGCCTCTTTACGGTTGCTTAGCAATAGAGTCTTTTTTAAACTCCTTCTACCTAGCTATTCCCGACAGTGTTAGAAAGAAAAAAAAAACCATTTATTTGCAAATGTGTTTTGCTGGTGTATGGTGACTCACAACTTGAGTCCCTTTGTTTAACAAAGATCCTTGTTAAACCCTAATGCCTTTGCCTTCAGAATACTCAGAAGGGAGAGACCAAAAAACTTGCAGACCTTTACTTTTAAAAACAATCTCCTCTAGCCTGCTTTACCCACAGCTAGCAGGGAAAGAGAAAGAAAAAATCCTACTGACTTTTGGTTCTAAACCCAAACCTCTCAGTCTGCCTGCAGATAGCTAGCAGGGAGAGAAATAAAAACCTCACTGGCTTTTGGATTCTATCTTATCTATCTATCCCACACGCTGCACACCATGTCATGGTATAATTCCCCACCCTGAATCTTAGCGTCCAAAAGATGGGATATCAGCATGAATTCCTCTAAACTCAATTACCACCTAAGTACTTGTAGTGCTGCCATCAACCAGGAATTACAGTGTCTGGTACACTCTCGTCCCCCCAAAACCTTGCTCAGGGAACCCCAAGACCCAGATCCTCTGGATCTTAACAAAAGGAAAGTAAACCCTTTCCCCCACCGTTGCCTCTCCCAGGCTTCCCCTCCCTGGGTTACCCTGGAAGATCACTGTGATCCAAACTGCTTGAATCTTTAAACAGAGAAGAGAATTCACCTTCCCTCCTCCTTCTCTCCACCAAGTCCCTGGTAAATCCAGACCCAGTCCTCTGGGGTCTCACCAGAATAAAAAAACAATCAGGTTCTTAAACAAGAAAAGATTTTAACTAAAAATAAAGAAAAACAGTAAAAATTATGTTTGTAATTTAAGATGGATTTGGTAGTGGGTTTTTCAGCTAAAAACAAATTTGAATTCCTTCCAGCCAAATACACAATTGAACTCCTTCCAGCCAAATGCACATTTACAAATAAAGAAAACAAACATAGGCCTAACTCGCCTTATCTACCTAGTACTCACTATTTTGAACTGATAAGAGCCTGTATTGGAGAGATTGGAGAGAAAAGTGGTTGCATGTCTGGTCACTCTCAGAACTCAGAGAGAACAACAACCAAAACTAACAGCACATACAGAAACTTCCCTCCCTCAAGATTTGAAATTATCCTGTCCCCTGATTGGTCCTCTGGTCAGGTGACAGCCAGGCTTACTGAACTTATTAACCCTTTACAGTCAAAAGAGCTATAAAGTACTTCTGTTCTATTAACTCCTACTATCTGTTTATGACAATAGGAGTGGTGAAGAAGTCCATGTTTCCTCTCAGCAGCCTTTCCACGATTTCTAAAAATCATCTCCTTGGTAAGAGATGGCCTCCTCTGTCCAGCACTGGGACTTATGGGATAATAGGGCTGCACTCTGATTGGCAGAGGGCCTTGGGATGGCTCACTTCTGGACGGGTCACCCTGCCCCAGAACTCGTTCTGATTAGTCAAAATCTCCTCTTGGGGAAGTCCTATTTGGGCAAAACCCCTCCTAATTAGTAGAGCGCAGTGGAAGGAATTCTTAGAGGGGTCGTATGACCCACTTCTGAATGGGTCACCTCCCACCCCGGAAATCACCCTGATTGGTCAAATCTCCTCTTAAGGTGGTCCTTTCAGGACAAAGCTGAATCCTAATTCATAGAGGGTAGTGGGAGGAGTTCTTAGAGGGGTCACATGACGCACCTTGCTTCCAGTCATGTGGCCACCTTGACTCCAGAAGTAATACCCCCATGGGGCAGGACTTCCGGAGACAGGTTGGAGGGACTGAGGGGTCATGGAGCAGGGTTAGGGTTTGATTGATGGTAGAGCCCATATATTACTGCTGGGTGTCTGAGTCAAGAATGGTTGAGTATGTCCGAGCAGAACCAGAGCCAGTATCCAAGTGCAGGCCAGAGGTTGAAGCCAGGTGGTCAGACCAAAGATCAGCCAAGAGCATGTCCAGCCAAAGTCCAGATAAAGGTTGAAGGCAAAACTGGTAGTCAAAATCTGAGGGGTTGGAGAAGATCAGGAGCAGGAGGCAATAACGGAGCGGGTGGATGGAGGGCCTGGAGCAAGGCTAGAGAAAGACAAGGAGAATACTGAGCCAGGGTTCATAACCAAAATCTAGAGCCAAGAAGGGTCACGCCAATGTCATAGCCGGAAACCAGAGCAAAGAGTCAAGCCAGAGTCAACAGCAAAGAAACCGGAGGACAGGGCAGGGCAGGGTGGTACATGTGGGCGGGAACGAGGATGACTTACTGGAGCCCTAGAAACCCCTCATTATGGGACTCCCTTACTAGGAATAAAAGAAGAACAACAGGATGAAAAAGATGTCTCTGACCTTGGGGTCCAAGCGAAGGGGAGCTCCCATCCATGCTATGTGCCTGGATGCCATCACCCTCACTGTTCATTTCACTCTCACAGAGCCCCTAGCCGGAGGGGATAATAAAGGGCAGAAAGCAAAGGTGCCCCTGGGGGAAAGGCTCTAGGCTGGGACCCAGTCCACTTCCCAGATCTACAGCCAGGATTGTGTGACCGGAACCACAGCCCTTCCTTTATGTCTCAGTTCCCACCTGCCAGATGGGGACGATCCTTCCCTGCCCCAGAGTGTTAGTGGGGAGTTTCATTCCAGGCTGGGAAGGGTTCAGATACCAGATGGGTGGATCGGGCCCCAAGTGGGGGATGGTCAGACATTCTCTGTGTCAGGGGTGACACGGGCCATGGGAGGGTCTGAGCAGTGACGACAGGAGAGGGGCTCCATGTCAAGCCACCCCTCCCAGACTGCAATGGCTATTGAGCATAACCCCTGGTTCTGTGGATGCTCTCATTTCTGGGCCAACTCCACAGCCTGGACAGCCTGATTCTTCCGAACCAGTATCTGGTCTAGCCTCAGCTCCAGGGGCTGGGGTGGGGCATTGAGAGTGAGGTGATTGGCCCAGTTTCTCTCAATGCTGTGGGCTGTATGGCTGCTCTCCCCACCCTTTTCCCCCCCCCAGGCACAACGAGACAGAGCAGTACCTGCGGCAGGGAGTTGGAGCTTCTGGTCATGTGAAGGGGGGGGCCTTCAAGGCTGTCCCAGGGAGCACAACCCCTGCAGTGCTTTGGGCACCTGGTGCAAGCACCTGATTTTAAATAGCTGGGCCATGACCTTCGCTGTAATGTCCTCCCGCTGCAAGGCAACAAAGATCTATCAGAGACTCAGACACCCATGAGAACGAAGGGTATTAACGGCACTGGGAGCCAGCAAAATATCCTCCCCAACCCTCCCCATGTCTGAGGGATGGATTCCCTCCATCCTTGACATGAAATGTTATCTCTTCTCTAGTGACTTCCAACCCCTCTTCCAGCATTGTGGAATGAACTCCTGCCCACAGTCCTCTTAGTCCTCCTGTGAGAGCTGTTCTATCTCCCAACCCAGCAGGAATCCAGCTCCTCTCCCAAGAATCTCCTCAGCCACCCTCGCCCCCTCCAGCTGAGGGGTTGGGAGGCTTTGGGCAGTAGTGCTGTGGGATGAGGGGAAATGGACACCTTTCCCCAAGGAATCCCCCAGTCCTTAACGTGGTGCCATGGACACTAGCTCTGGTGAATGGGACTCTAGAGCAGCCCCTGCTGACTGACTTCTCCAGTTCTGCCAGAGCAGGTGGTGTCTGGGATAACATGGCACCAGAGTACTAGGAACCATCCTGAGGCCCTGAGGGGTATGAAAGTCTCAAAGAGGTGGCTAGGGGAGTTTGCAGACCCTAGCATGAGCAATGGCTGTGTGTCGGGTTGATGTGATGCCTGTTAGGAAATAGCCTTGCTGGAGAGCTGGGTCTGCACTACTTTGAGCTGCTCAGGGGACGAACTGCCACCTACCAATGGCACCTGCCTGGGTTCATCCTCTCCTTGCTCTCTGGTCAGTGTATGGGGATGGGATAGGAGTGATTTTCAATGGCCTGGAGGTGAAAGGCCCTGGGGGTCCCTGCCCAGTTGGTTACATCGTCCCCTATCAGCTGGCTGGCTTCCCCCAGGATGGAATATGTGAGCACCAGCCCAGCTGGCTGACATGGAACTGGGGGTCGTGTATGGCCAGAAGGGCCACCTGGAGGAAAGTTCTTCTTTGGTCTTCCGTGGAGATCTCTCCAAAGACCTGAAAAGAACGGTGCCAGAGCCCTTGTAATTGTCCAGAATCAGGCTCCAAATCCCTCTAGTGTCTCACAAGGTGGATAAGAGTCCTTGGGCAGCCAACCTTTGGGGTCCCATGGACCAAGGAACACCCTTCAGTAAGAGGCTGCAGATACTGAGGCTTTGAATAGCTCTTTCTGGAGCAGGATTCACCGCAGGTGTCATGAGATGCTGGAAATGTGTCTCCACACTCTGAGACCCAGCTCACACAGACAACAAAGGACACTCTACTGCTCCCAGCAGCGATAGCTCCTGCAGCTCACCTGCTAGAGGTTAGGGGCCTTTTAGATTTGGTTCATTCCCACTCCTCACCCCACTGACATTCCCATGAGCCTCACGTACTCTGCTGGAAGTAAGCAGCAGGCTCTTGCTTTGCGTCCATGTCACACTCACTGCAGGGGGAGACAGCTCCACACCTGAGCTGCTGCAATGCTCCGGCGGAAAGTCCTTACCTCTCCCACCCTGGCCCTGTTTCCGTATCCCAGGCGTTCGGTGTCCCGGAGCCCGTCCCGACACCACAGCTCTCTTCGGACTCTCTGATGTTCAGCCCTGGGGGAGAAAGACACATCCATTTGGGATGTTTGGTATTCCCCTTACAGTGCCTGTTTCCTTCTGGGTGGACACTGGCCAGGGTCCTCGTGGCATCCATGGCCCAGTGGAATTGCAGGGTCCATATCAGTCAGTTTAGTACCAGAAGGGGGATTTTTTTCAGTCACCACAGTAGTCACGTGACCCTTACAGTCATTGTGCTCTGGAAGTGGGTGACTGTAATGGTGGAGTCTAATACTGAGAACCCCCTACACCCTCTGAAGTCAGGATCTGGCCCTGAATACCCAACTGGTGACATCCTACAAGCTTTGTGTCCATCCCCTGTGGTCCCTGCTCTTGCCTCTGCCCTCATGATGGCTCTTTCCCTCCATGTCTCTCAATAGCTCCGTTCCTGTCCCCTCACGAGCTGGCTGCCCAGTGGGTGGACTGATTTCCCTGGGGTGGGGGACAGAACGGGCTCTGAGATAAAGCAGCCAATTTCCCTGGCTCCTTCACATTCATCTCCCTAATTCAGAGAGAGGGGAAGAGAAAGTCATCATCTAAGGTGAGAACGGTCTCAGAAGAGAGGGCTTCTTTCTGTAGGGTCCCATTGCCCAGCAAAGGGAGTCTCAAAGGAGAGGCCTTGTTTCTACTGGGGTTCCTCTTCCCTACTACAGTGGGTCTAAATAGAAAGACCTTAGTTCTAGAGGCGTCCCAATGGCAAGCTGGAGCTAGTCTCCGAGATGCTTGTTTCCATGGGGTCCCATTGCCCAGCTGGGTTTCTTACCCCTCTTGTGCAGCAGAAGCCTGTGCAGCCAATATATTCCGCCCCTGGCTCACTGGCTGATGTCGTTGGCTGGGTGAGATACATAGAGACCCAGCTGCAGCACAAAGTCGCCTGCCTTGGGGAAGTCGGAGGAGCTCTGGTGGAAGGAGGAGGACAGGGGAATCCATAGAATCATAGAATATCAGGGTTGGAAGGAACTTCAAGAGGTCATCTAGTCCAACCCCTTGCTCAAAGCAGGACCAATACCCAACTAAATCATCCCAGCCAGGGCTTTTTCAAGCCTGAACTTAAAAACATCTCAGGAAGGAAAGTCCACCACCTCTCTAGGTAACCCATTCCAGTGCCACACCACTCTCCGAGTCAAAAAGATTTTCCTTGTATTCAACTTAAACCTCCCCCACTGTAATGTGAGACCATTACTTCTTGTTCTGACATCAGGTACCACTCAGAACAGTCTAGATACAGCCTCTTTGGAACCCCCTTTCAGGTAGTTGAAAGCAGCTATCTAATCCCCCCTCATTCTTCTCTTCTGCAGACTAAACAATCCCAGTTCCCTCAGGCTCTCCTCATAAGTCATGTACTCCAGCCCCTTAATCATTTTTGTTGCTCTCTGCCGGACTCTTTCCAATTTTTCCACATCCTTCTTGTAGTGTGGGGCCCAAAACTGGTCACAATACTACAGATGAGGCCTCACCAATGTCAAATAAAGGGAATGATCACGTCCCTCCATCTGCTGGCAATGCCCCTACTTACACAGCCCAAAATGCCATTAGCCTTCTTGGGAAGAAGGGCACGCTGTTAACTCATATCCAGCTTCTCGTCCACTGTAACCCCTAGGTCCTCTTCTGCAGAACTGCTTCATAGACATTCGGTCCCTAGTCTGTAAGAATGAATGGGATTCTTCCATCCTAAGTGCAGGACTCGGCACTTGTTCTTGTTGAACCTCATCAGGTTTCTTTTGGCTCAATACTCTAATTTGTCTATGTCCCTCTGTATCCTATCCCTACTCTCCAGTGTATCTACCACTCCACCAAGTTTAGTGTCATCTGAAAACTTGCTTAGAGTGCAGTCCATGCCATCTTCCAGATCATTAATGAAGATATTGAAAAAAACTGGCCCCAGGACTGACCCTTGGGGACCTCCACTTGAAACCGGCTGCCAAATAGACATGGTGCCATTGATCACTACCCGTTGAGCCTGACGATCTAGCTAGCTTTCTATCCACTTTATAGTTCATTCATCCCACCCATAATTCTTTAACTTGCTGGCAAGAATACTGTGGGAGACTGTATCAAGAGCTTTGCTTAAATCAAGGAATAACACATCCACTGCTTTCCCCTCATCCACAAAGCCAATTATCTCCTCATAGAAGGCAATTAAGTTAGTCAGGCATGGCTTCCCCTTGGTGAATCTATATTGACTGTTCCTGATCAATTTCCTCTCTTCGAAGTGCTTCAGAATTGATTCCTTGTGGACCTGCTTCATGATTTTTCCAGGGACTGAGATGAAGCTGTCAGAGATAGCAGCCCCTCCAACAGTTTGTAGCCTTATAATAGTTGGCAACCATTAGGAGAATTTGGACACTTCACGGACACAGTAGCCTGAACTTTTGAACTATCTTCCCTTATCAGTTTTGAGGCAATTGAAACTGGTTCTTAGCCAGTTTTTGCTGAGCAGGTTGCAGAAGTGCAGGGTTTGTTAACCATCAATCAAATGCTAGAATGACCGAAGCCTGTGTGTGAGTGTGTATAAAAGAATCTTCGTTTTTGTATAGAGTAGAGTTTTTTGTACCAAGGTAAAAGGCTCTTCTTTCTTCTGCAGAATAAAGCATTTTTTCCTTATCCCTGTCAGGCTGTTATTGGCTCTCAGCTAGGCAGACTGGATATTTTGGTAACAGTTTCTTGTGACACAGATGGGACTCTCCTAGCTAGGACATCGGAATCCAGATGGCTGCAGCGAACTAGGAGTGATGCCACTGGGGTGTTTAGCCCCTTTTCCTCACTTCACCGCAGCCCCTGGGGTTCGTGCTCTGATAAGGTGAGCCCTAATAGGATAAGGAAACGCTATCTGGTTCTGGTTCGCTATCTGGTTCTGGTTCTGTTCTGTTTAATTAACCGCTTACTGTTTTTCTGCTCTGTTCATTTGGGCATTAGGTGTGTGGGTGGAACTGAGACACTGGATTAGACCATAATTCCCTCTGCTCTCTGTGTAATTCTCTGTTTGAGTGTCAGAAGAAAGATGGGTGGCTCTCTGGATAAACCCTCTAAAGATAGCCCTTTGGATTACCTGTTAAGTAAATGGCCCCTACCTGGTCTGCAGAAAGGAATGTCAAAGAGTAACCATTTATTCTTGTCTTCTGGACTCTGGAGCTGCCCTCTCAACTGTTACTGTCAAGCCGAAGAAGGGCAGACCTCTGTGTTTTGTCTTTCAGATAATCAGCGAAAACTGATGCCAGCTGAACAGCATTCAACGTACCATGCATTTACTGGCTCAATAGGAATTATGTTTTGTGTTCTATGTCCTGTCTTGTGGTGTTTGTCTCATGGCCAGAATTGTTGTGTTTAATATTTTCATAAGATAGTCTAGTTTAAAATCAAACAGAAGGGTTTCATTAAAATGCAGATACTTGTTTTATTCAACTTGGAATACAAAGTGTTTGGATAAATCAGGACAATGTGATATACTTAAGTCTAACACATTTATTAAGTAAGAAAAAGAAATTTCATTGGTCAGATTGTTAATTAAAAAAATTGTTATTAAAATTTGCATACCAACAGTCTTTGGAAGCAAGGACATGAAACATTAACCCACTCCCCATATTGTAAATGGAATCCTTCTGGCTATCTCAGATTTCTAGCCAGAGAGCTGGGGATGGTGGAAAGCTATTGGACTAGAGGTTGTATTGAGTGAACTCCTCAAAGCGGGTGTGCTTGTCCTGACTTGTTGCCCCAAAGTTCTGTAATAAATTTATTCTAGTGGAAAGATATATGTGGCATACATTAAATAATAAGACTAATGTATAGTAGTATAATGGCAATGTTTATGTGTTCATTGTTGGTAAAAGGTGTATGAGTGAAGATTCCTTTGTAGGTTAAAAGAAGCCAAGAAGGGAAGAAGGAAAAAGAACAGAATGAATTAACTGGGAAAAAAATAGCTAGCAAGCTCAGTCTAAAGATAAGTCACTAGCCTCATTCAAGGACACTGCTCACAGCTAAGACTTGGCTGACAACCAAGGAAAGGAGCGGGGCTTGAATGAGCCCAAGCAGCTATGAGATCTGCAAAACACTGCCAGGCACTAATGAAATGTGTTAGGTTTCTTTTCTCACATGTAAGGAAGCTCTACCCAAAGACCCTAGCAGCCCTGCCACTCCTTGGAACCAGGAGACTGGATCTATGTAAAGGTCCACCAACAAAAGACTGCTTTGGGTCCCTGCTGAAAAGACCCTTATTAAGTCCTGCTGACTACCAACACCACTATGAAGTACCAAAGACTGACTGCTTGGACCTCATGATTCTCACTGCAAAAAGACCCTTCCACCTCGGGAGGATTCTCCTATTGATGGTTAGCCTATTTCTCCTTCTAGCTCTGCTGTGCCTTCTGTACAGCAGGGAAAAAGGACAAGGTGAAGTGCTAGTAACCTCTCCCTTGTCCACTGACAGATCTACTGTGCTTTTAAATTTTTCTAGAAGAAGCAAAACCATTACAGGGTGATGTGCTGGTAACCTCTCCCCTGCAGGATGCTGAACCACTACTGTTTCGGGGAAGAAGAAGGAACACTCACTCCACTGACATTGCCAAAGTCCAGGAATTCCTGACTAGAAAGGACATTAAGAACTGATCCTGGTGAACAAACAAAGAATTATACACTGGCAGGAAGAAATTTGTGGGACTCATGCTTGGGAATGTGGTATTGATTGGATTTTGGGGTTTATTCTACAGGCTGTGCCTTGTGTTCTGGATAAATCCTTCAGCATATATAGCCCTTCCTAATTGGATTTTAAATGACAAATACCAAAGGCACCTTGTTGCCTCTGCCCCTGCCATCTCCTTCATTACACCCCTCCTGTGCTATTAATGTTAATGCCTTTTGAAAGTACCTGAGAATAGTTAAATAACAGATGTGATATAGTACTACAACAAGGAGAGATGGTATTGAATATCACTGAGGCTGGGAAGGCATTGCAGTGGGACCTAGTATGTTTAGAAATTTAGGATTTCCTGAATGACAGCTGATGGCCATTCGGAGTGATCTTGAGTACCAGACTTGGCCCACTGCCCTTACATACACATCAGGAGTAACATCTGATCTGTGGTCATGGAGACATACTTGGACACTTTCTGGGTGGAAGTGTGGATATTCACAGTGCTCCTTCCAAGCATTTGGACTAGTTAGGGGGGTGTGGGCTCCCACATACCGAATCCTGATGGGTCCAAGGGGAGGATGCATGTGGGACTATATTCTTCACCGTGACATCTGGGAAATTAGAACACCTGGTATACCTAACTGATTTATAGTCAGTGCCCCTAGAATAACACCTGACATTTTGGATAGGAATAGGGAGTCAATGCACATTTTGGCTGTTAGAACCTCTACAGCTTCAGTGTATACATAAAGTGAAGCCAGGGGAAGTTGTCACTGTTCATGATAACGTTTGCTGGGAGGGTAGAGGACAAGGAACTATCCTGACAGGACACTTACCTTTTCAAGCTAATGATAGCTGTGTGTATGTGAAAACCACCACATTGCAAGATATACATTTGAATCTCATTACCACGGCTGGCAATCATATTGTTTACAGGCCTGCAGATAGAATTGTGCAAGCAGCCTTAGGTTCCAGATACTTTTTAATTGGACTAGTTAAGTACCTGAATGGTTTCAAGATTTGCTTTCATTGTTACCAGAGGTTCAAAAAATCTCTGAAGTAAAAGGGCAAATTTATGTTTCTAAATATATATCAAGTTGAAAGAATGGCTTTCATCCAGCTTATGGAATGGTTACTTTATGTACTAGGTATGATGTATTGTGCTTGGTGTCCAAAACTGTACAACAACCCCAACATATTATTGCTATGGGAATGTTAATAGTTGTATTGCTTTAGTTAGCTTAGGATTATGTAGTTGTTGTTGTTGTAAAGGATGTACTAACAGTAATACCTTTCATGTCCATGCTAATCATGCATTGTCATTATATCCAATGAAAACCCCTAAGGTTGAAACATCTGATGCAGAATCTGAAATCCATGGCTTAAGGCAAACAGAGTTTTGAAAAGATCTGTTGTACTAGAAGTACAAAAGGGGGCAGTGTGGAAGTACAGAAAGAACTGACAGGGATTTGTAGGGGATCTTAATGTATGACAGTCTCTGTTAGCAAGAGTTAGGCTAAGTGTAACCCTAATAACGCGAGATATGTAGAAGCAAGTTTTGTGTGAGGCGAGCAGAAAAGAACTGTGTGAGATGTTGTTTTGACCTTGTCTAAATAATGTGTCGATAGACTGGTGTCTCTCAGAAGTGAAAATAACAAGATATCAGGATGACCTATGTATAAACAAAATGCAACTTTTGTTTTCCACACTGTATCTCTTGCTCATACCTTTAATTTTGAGGACGTCCTCCCAGACCTTGGGTCATGGTTTACTGGCCTTTTCCATACAATTGTCAAATGAATTATTTTCTTTCTTTTCTTTCTCTGTGTTGTTTGGGTAATGTTGCAATGTACAAAATGTTTGTGTAGTGCTGTTACTAAGGGCTCTACTGTCCGTAGGAGAACACAATATTTCTCCCTCCAGCTTAATCGCAAATTGTGTAACGGGCCTGACAATTTGGATTGTCAGGCCCGAAGGGGGGACTGTCAGAGATAGCAGCCCCCTCAACTGTTTGTAGCCTTATAATAGTTGGCAGCCATTAGGAGAAATTGGACACTTCACAGACACAATAGCCTGAACTTTTGAACTGTCTCCTCTTATCAGTTTTGAGGCAGTTGAAGCTGGTTCTTAGCCGGTTTTTGCTGAGCAGGCTGCAGAAGTGCAGAGTTTGTTAACCACCAATCAAATGCTAGTACGTCCGAAGCCTGTGTGTGAGTGCTGTAAAGGTGCACGGCCAGGGCTCAACACTCCCTGAGGAGGAAGGGAGCCACACCGGCCTCGATACACGTCATCTGAGTCAGCCCCTGTCTTCAGGGCTGAACGACGCTGCGCAGTCGCTTGGGACTCCGGCCTTCTGCTATAGGGCGGGGCAATGGATACAAAGTTAGAGGCTCAGATCCTCATGACTAAGGGGTGAGCAGTCAACAGTTCAGGCGGCTCAAGCCCTTTGGGGCAGGTCCGAGCAGTGGCACAGTTAAAGCGCCCCAGCCCTGGGTTCAGGCGGGGCACCAAACACACAGTTACAATAGCTCAGTCCCTCCTGGCTCAGGATTGAGCAGTCACCAGTTCAGACAGCTCGAGTCCTTTGGGGCAGGACCGAGCAGTGGCACAGTTAAAGGGGCCCAGCCCTTGGTTCGGGCGGGGCACCAAACACACAGTTACAATAGCTCAGTCCCTCCTGGCTCAGGGTCGAGCTGTCACCAGTAGACTTGATGGCCTCCTTAGCCCAGGGAGAGGGGGATTCTGCCACCCGCATACGGGTGGCAGGGGGAACGCAGGCCCACCCACTCCACTGCGTTCAAGCCTGGGGCCCTAGTAGCGGCTATCACCGCTGACGGTCAGTGGGGTTCCTGACCGCAACACACTGACATGTGTTCAGGTATACTAGCAGTCTGACTGGAGTCAGCTGCCCCCGGGCTACTTCCAATTTCCCCCTCTGAGTCTACCTGGTCTGGGGCGTCAGCCCCTGGGAAGTCTAGCAGCATGGGCTCCTCCCGGCCAGGGCTGGGCGGTAGGTCCGGCAGCACCTCTGGGAATTTCGGCCAGGACTGCTCCGGGGGTTCCTCGGGGTAGCAGCAGGGACGGGGCAGCTCCGGCAGCTCCTCGTCGTAGCGGACGTGGGGAAGCTCCGGCCAGTCAGGGCAATGGCCCTGGGCCCCAGCAGTTTCCCAGTCATGAGCACCCTCTGGCAGGTCTGCTCTCGACGGTGGCTGGGCTCCAACTGAGTGCTGACGGACGGCTTTTATACTTCCGGGTCGCATCCTAACCCTCTGAGGGGCGGGCTCACTGCTCTGTGGCCCCGTACCCTTAGGTGTCTGATGGGGCTTGACCCTCCCTGGGGAGGAGGGGAGCCACACCACCTCACTACAGTGTGTATAAAAGATTCTTCGTTTTTGTACAAAGTAGAGTTTTTTGTACCAAGGCTCTCCTTTCTTCTGCAGAATAAAGCATTTTTTCCTTATCCGTGTCAGGCTGTTATTGGCCCTCAGCTAGGCAGACCCGATATTTCGGTAACAAGGCTGATTGGCCTATAGTTTCCTAGATCCTCCATCTTCCCTTTTTTAAAGGTGGGCACTACATTAGCCTTTTTCCAGTTATCTGGGACTTCCCCCAACTGCCATGAGTTTTCAAAAATAATGGCCAATGGCTCTGCAATCACATCCGCCAACTCCTTTAGCACTCTCGGATGCAGCGCATCCAGCCCCATGGACTTGTATTCGTCCCTTTTTTCTAAATTGTCTCAAACGCCTTCTTTCTCCAGAGAGGGCTGGTCACCTTCTCCCCATACTGTGCTCCCCAGTGCAGCAGTCTGGGAGCTGACCTAGTTTGTGAAGACAGGCAAAAAAATCATTGAGCACATTAGCTTTTTCCACATCCTCTGTCACTAGGTTGCCTCCCTCATTCAGTAAGGGGCCCACACTTTCCTTGACTTTCTTCTTGTTGCTAACATACCTGAAGAAACCCTTCTTGTTACTCTTAACATCTATTGCTAACTGAAACTCCAAGTGTGATTTGGCCTTCCTGATTTCATTCCTGCATGCCTGAGGAATATATTTATACTCCTCCCTGGTCATTTGTCCAATCTTCCACTTCTTGTAAGCTTCTCTTTTGCGTTTAAGATCAGCAAGGATTTCACTGTTAAGCCAAGCTGGACGCCTGCCATGTTTACTATTCTTTCTACACCTCAGGATGGTTTTTTCCTGCAATAAGGATTCTTTAAAATACAGCCAGCTCTCCTGGACTCCTTTCCCCCCTCATGTTATTTTCCCAGGGGATCTGCCCATCAGTTCCCTTAGGGAGTCAGAGTCTGCTTTTCTGATGTCCAGGGTCCATATTCTGCTGCCCTCCTTTCTTTCTTGTGTCAGGATCCTGAACTCGACCATCTCATGGTCACTGCCTTCCAGGTTCCCACCCACTTTTGCTTCCCTTACTAATTCTTCCTGGTTTGTGAGCAGCAGGTCTAGAAGAGCTCTGCTCCTAGTTGGTTCCTCCAGAACTTGCACCAGGAAATTGTCCTCTACACTTTCCAAAAACTTCCTGGATTCTCCCTTCAGCTCTCCAGTTCCCCTAGGCCAGAGCTCTGCTCTCATCCCTCTGCAGGAGGCGCCGGGGGAGAGGAGTGAAAGCCCTCTTTCTCTCTGCCCGCAAGGGAGCTTGGAGCAAAGGGACCAGGGCAAGGTCCCTCTATGAGCGCTTTCTGCCTACCTGCTCCAAAATAACAAGGGCCCTGAGGCCAGTCACAAATCTGTCAGCCAGTGGCCTATGGAACGGAGTCCCTTACAGACCCAGGGTGGACCAATTAGCCTGGGGATGAGGAACTTGCAGGACTTTGCAGAATGCTGGGGTCAAAGATCACTTATGTCAAATCCAGAGAGAGTGGTGGCAAATTTGAGCAAGGCAATGCTGCTCTGTATGGCCCTAGCTCTCTCCTGGGTCTTTTTTGGAATGGAGCCAGAAATAGACATGCTGCAGTAGAAGGAGGCAGGGGGGAGGGTCAACGGGCAGACGTACATGCTATACAAACAAGCCTCTCCCCCTCCCCATGGGGCTGAGACTTCGTGCTCAGGGTAGAATAGCTGAGCCCTGGTTGCAGAGCTTGAAAAGGGGGTTCATGACACTGCCCACGTCTTGCTGGGCACAAGCTCATTGTCTCTCCAGGCTGAGACAATGGTCAGTCTTGGGACTGATCTATTTGCTCTGAACCCCTGATCCATGAACTGCATGTCAGGATCAAGGCATATGCCCTGGACCCCCAGACCCCCCAGACCCCGGCTGCAAAGGCCTTGGTAGGATGGACTGAACGGCCATGAGGACAATCCCTCTGGGAACTGCAGTGTCCCTAGGACAGAAGAGCTGATTCCCTGAGGCTCCTCCTTTATCTCAGGATCTCCCTAGAGAGGAGCCAGTGACTTTTCTCAGAGGCCCATATCCTGCATCTCACAGGGGTTTCAGTCTCTCAGTCCCCAGCCAGGCCTGGTTTTCTCTGTTAGTGCTTAATGCAACCGTGCAGAGCTCTGGCTGACAGTCCCAGCTCCTTCCTTTTGCACTGACAGCTCTGGGAAAGTGTGGCCGGCTGGGTCCAAGCTGGAGGACACAATGGAAACATGGCTCTTCTAGTCTGTCCTTCTCAGCCCTTCCACGGAGCTAACAGGAAATTCCACCTCAGACTGTCCAATTCTACTCACCTCCAAGAGGTGCTGCAGCTCGTCTAAGGTGGGGGTCTCTGTCAGCAGGCCCCTGAGCATGGTGTCCAGGCTCTGTAAATAGCTCTTGTGCAGAGCCTGCAAGAAGAAGGAGGACCCGTCACTCATGGGACACTGGGCTACACGTGTCAGGAGACAATTAAGAGGGTTCTCCAGGAGCCCTGGCAAGACTCAAAAAACACATCCTGGCCTCTCCCATTCACATCACTCCAGGGACACTTAGCAAGAGTTCATGACCTGATGCCTGATGCCTCTTCAATCCTTGCTCTTAGCAGTCCTCTGTGCTGGGCCTGATACCCAGCAGACTATGGAACAGTCCAACTGCAATGGGTGGGAGGTAGGATCCCCGAGAGAGTCCAGGCAGGAGATCAGAGAATAAGGAGAAGAGGAAAGTCTGGGATCAGCCACAGAGGGGTAACACAATCCCCTCTGGAGGGAAGGGGCCCTCCCTTCCAGTTTATCCAGGCCTGTTCTCAGCTCTGCTCACCCCTGCCCTATGCTCAGCAGCTCCATCAACGTGAGAGAGCAGGGACCAGGGCCTGCTTTTGCTCCTGGAATAGAGAAGTAGGGTTAGGACCTACCTGGAAGTGGGTGGTGTCATTCCCAGTGCCCATGGTAAAGATTCTGTGGAGAACAGCCCACAGGATGCGTAATTCCATGTCCAGGGCAAGCGGCGGCTTCAGTTTGCCGGTAGGAGAGAGAAGCCTGTTGTACACTTTGCAGCACCGGTGTGGTGCTGGCTCTGTCATGGACATGACCCCCTCCCCCACAGTGATCCCCTCCCTACGGACACTGTAATGTTACTGGAATGAAATCAACCCCCCAGCCAGGAAAGAGGGGATGTTCCCGCCTCCTCTGCTGAGGGATGGGAACAGCCACAGTTGGGGGTAACCTAACCAGAGGAGGATCTGTGAGTCCCGACTCTGGGCCTGATTAGCACCAGGGTTAGGGCAGCTGGATGGGAGGGTCCTGGTACCTGAGATTGCAAACCATGGCCATGGAGAGGGACATGATGGAGCTTGATCAGCTCCTGGGAGACCCCAAGGAAACAAAACTGCGTGTGAGACTCAGGCCCCACAGACCCACAGGCACTTCCCAGGGAAGAGGCCAAAGTGATCTGTAGAAACAGCCAGTGTCACCCCCACCCCCAAACATTGGGCCCCCCATTCCTCCCATCCATCAAACTTCCTTCCCCTTCTCCCACCCAATTCCTCTCATACAATGCCTCCCTCCCCTCCCATCCGGGCTTACAATTCCCCCACTGCCAACTCCCAATCAGTTATCCCCTTCCCTGCCTCTCAGTCCTCAGCCCCAGGAACCCCTGTCCTCTACTTCCCCCTCCGATCCCACTAACTCTTTCTCCTATGTCTGGGTCCCTCGCCCCAGGGGCCGGGCACAGGATCCCACTCATCGCAATGCTCTCCACAAGGGCCGCTTTTGAAATGTGGAGCTCTAGGTTGTCCCACCCCTGTTGCTGTGCTAAGAAACACAGACTCAGGACATCTTGGAGGAAGCAGAGCTGTTTGGCCCTGTCCTCCACCAACTAGGAGTGGGGTGGAGGGAGAGAGAGAGAGCCTGATATATAGTGACCTCCCTGCCCACCCCAAACCAGATGCAGGGCTCAGGACCTTCGTGGGGTTTGATAGAGAAAGTTGCCCCCTTCCCGAAACCAGTGTTGCCCTGCACAGATAGAGGTTGTAACTTGGACAGTGTCTGCAGGGAGCTGACACCTTGGCCTGCGTGGGACAAATGTTTCCATTTTGGGGTGCCAGATAACAGAGATGTGTCCCCCCCATTGGAGGGGGAGGGATTCGATGATACAAGATCCCCATGCCTGGGTGGGGATGGAACAAGGAGCAGGTCTAGGGTGACCAGATGTCTCGATTTTATAGGGACAGTACCGATATTTGGGGCTTTTTTTATATGGGCTCCTATTACCCCCAACCCCCTGTCCCTGGTCACCCTAAGCATAACAGACTCAGTGGCAGTGCAGCTGGGGGATTTTTGTACCTCATCTCTGCCCTGGAGGTGCTGCTTGATGACCCTGATGGTGTCTTGTTCAGGGGACACATCCTTCTCCTCTTCCTCAACCCACTCCAGCTGAGCACTGGGTCTCTCTGCACCAGGGAGGGAAGGAGAAAGGATAATCCCTTCTACTGCTGGGGGGATACAGTGGACAGAGAAGGCTCCATGTTTCCCCCTTCTCTGTAAGGAACCCATTGGCAGTGAGGGCCCCATCCTACCCCTCCCAGAGACGCCTTCAGCCCCATCAGCCTCAGGGCCCCATGTCAGTCAGCCCCCACCCACATGATCAGGGAAGGCTGGAGCTCCCCCAACTCTGTCCAGCATCTCCTACAGAGGGGCATGGCTGTGCCACCCCCACTGATGTTAGTGGCGCTCACATGGGTCAATCTCGGTGCCTTGGCGAGCCGATGGGCACAGGTTGTTACTAGTCCCCCACCTCCCCAGTCCTCCTCCTTTTCCCCGGGTCTCCCCTCACATGCAAAGAGGGAGCCTTTAGCCTCAGGGATGTCAGACCTCACGGAGGAGCTGCTGGCCCCTCGGGAGTAGGTGGAGCTGATGGTGTTTGTCTCCAAGTCGCCCATCTCCTGCTCTGGGCTGGCGGGGGGCCCCTCAGTGGCCAGGGTGGTGGATGGCTCCTGCTGGGCCATGGGGCGCAGCTCCTGGCTCCTCGGCTTCCTCTGAAGGAAGCCCCAGAGCTGCCTTGCCCGGCTCCTGCCCTCTCCTGGGTCCCTCCTCCGTAGCTGTACCTGGGGCCACCTCCATTTGGGCCCAGAAGATGACTCAGGGTCAGCTATGGGAGCTGGTGTCATCCTCCTCCTACAGAATGCCAAGGAACTCCTCTGTTTAGCCTGGCCACAAGCCTCTTCCCCGCCCGTGGGGACAGAGGGGCTGCTCTTCTCCTGGGCAAGCCAGTCGCTGCTTCCCTCTGGCTCTGGGGCCACCTGCCCAGCCTTCCTCCTCAGCATCTGCTTCAGCTGCTCCGTCCTGGAACTGAGTGGGGATCAGCCATGAGTCTGGGTTCAAAGCAGCCTCTCATTAACGGGCCTGTCTGCTCCCCTGCCCACATCGCCTCTGCTGAGGCAATTTCTCCTCCCCACACATCCCACCCCAGGGCACAGGAACCCTCAACCTGGGCAACAAACTTTGACAAAGGACGAGTTGGGAGCCCTATTGGTGGGATATTTCCCCCATATTGGGGATGGCTCTGGAGAGCTCCACTTACTTGTTCAAGATGGGATGGAGCTGGATAGCAGATGCTCAGTGCTGGCCCTTTCTTTATCCTCCTCCTCGCTATCTCTCACCCAAGTGGTCTGGAAAGGGTGCTGCACAATGCCCTGCCAGCAGGGCAGGGGGCAGAAGCCAGGAGATTGAAAGCGGCTGTGAAAACAAGACAATGTTTTATTAAAAGGGGATGGATAAACTCAGGCCAGCAGCCGGGGGTCACAACACTGACTGACGACCAGCAGGACACCTCCCATCTCAAGGTTTCCTAGTACCTCATTCACATTCCCAAAGCGTGACGGCCCAAGGGCTGTAGGGGAGAGTCTCCAGCCCCACTGATGGAAACAGAGGCCTTGGCAGGAGAAGCCGCTGCCTCAGGGTTGCACTGGGAGTCAGGGATGGAGCCGGGGATGCAGCCCAGGAGTCCTTTGTCCAGGCTCCCACCCTAACAACTAGAGTGTTAGGTGTAAGAAGTATAAACTGTTTAATATGTTCAATTAGTTGTTTAATAAGGTGTTTATGAAGTAATGTTAAGTAAATCACTGGCTTTAAAATAAGATCCAATATGGAGTATCTGAGCTATTGACCCTTGGACTCCATCTCTGAGAGTGGATTTGTTTACCATTAAGACACAGGCTCAAGCCAGTCAAAACCAGTTTTTCCTACCAAAACCAGCCCTCAGCATTCCATCTCCTCAGAACTTTTCCCACCACAAAAGTGATATAAGGACGTGTTCAGCACCTGCGCGGGGCTGTCCACCCCAGCAACAGCATGTACACGGTCAGGTCTTCACAGTGCTCCCGAGCTGGAGAGTGAAGAAATCCATCGGTCCCGCAGTGAGATTGAAGAAAACGAGGCCTGTCACCACCATTCCTGCCATCCTGCATTCCTGGTGTCCATTATCCCAGAGGGCCTCCCTGCCAGTGACGAAATCCAACAGTCGTCTGGACTCCCCAGTGCTCCTCCTCAAAGGCTCTAAATCAGCTGGAGAGTGGAACGTCCTGGGCTTCACACCTGTACGTGGTATCCACTGCACCTGAACTGTAGGAAAATGTTTCTCTGTTAGGGCTGTCCCTGCCAGCAGGTATATGGGACCTTGGGGAGCAATTACCACACAGATGGGGTGCAAAATAAACTTTATTAAGAAAATGCCAAAACAGGGAAAATTCAATAGTGAGGGGTATGGGGTTTGTTAAGGTAGACAATTGGGAAGGGGTTTCTTTTAGCAAATAGTATAGGGGGTTTCAATAGTGGGGTACAATACAGTGGGGTACAATACAGTGGGGTACAATACAGTTGGTAACCAATTAATACTGAAGTATAAATGTAACAGGTAGCTAACAATTTCTATATAAAAGGTGTGTCACAGCAGCATATAGCCAACTAACAGTTATGGGAAAAATGTGGTAAGTAACCAACTCTAGGTAAAAATGTGTCACAGTGGTATAAATGTAAAATGTGAGGTGTGTTAGAGAGAAAAAGGGTACCCAATGGGGTTTTATGCTAGACTTCAGTAATACAATTGAGGTTTGGGGGCAACAGGAGAGTGTGGAGGAAGGGATTAAAAAGAAAAGAGAGAGAGAGAGAGAGAGCTTCAGGAGACAGAGAAAGCAGGCAGGCTGCAGGTTTAAACAGCAGAGAGAGCAGGCAGGCTGCAGGTTTAAACAGCAGAGAACAGAGGGAGATTCAAACTTCAGGGGACAGAGAAAGCAGGCAGGCTGCAGGTTTAAACAACAGAGAGAGCAGGCAGGCTGCAGAGAGACTGGCGGGTATGGGGTGACTGGAGAGCTTGGGGCGGGGGCAGCAGGAAGACAGACTTAACCACAACTATACAGAACAGAGCAAAATCTTATCTATGACCTAACTTAACCAAGACTACACAAATTAGCAAGTAACAGAACACAATGCAACAAATTTCTTAAACCTAACTTACAGAGCACAATAGAAACAATTCTCTAAACCTAACTTAACCACAGCTCTGCTGGGTGCTGGTTAAGTCTGGGTGCTGGGGAAAGAGAGATCCAGCAGCTGAAATAATAAAATAAAAGTACAAAGAGTTTCACAGAGGGATTCTTACCAGCCCCAAAGGAAGCAGCAGAGATAAAAGCAGCAAAATCATCAGAAGGCTGGGTACAGTCTCAATAATCAGGAGATCTCTCAGGCAGCAATTCGTTCTTCGTGGGGGGGTTTTTCAAAAAACGGGGGTACGCTCAAAAATAAAACGAGAGCGGAGAAAGGACCCCCCAGAACCCCTGGCTGATCAGACCAGGTAGCAATGCAGGAACCTTTCTGAGGTCTGATCAGAAAATGTCTGGTTTTAAGGGCAAACTTAGGCAGTTTCCCACCAGTACTTTTGATTGGCTCAGAGGCAGGGGACAGAGGAAAAAAAAGGCAGGTAAGCACAGAGACATGTCTGGGCAGAGTCCTGTGCAATAGGTGACTCAGAAGCACATGAGGCCTATGACTCATGCCCAGGACCTTAAAAAGACAATAGGCCTTGCAACTGGACATTGTCCACCCTACACCGAGCCCAGGTTTAACAAGGTGTTAACAGGACTAACCCTTTGAATAGGGCAGTGGTCCCACTTAGCACAAGTGGCCATCCCTTTGAAAAGGGCAATGGCTCTTGGCAAACAACTTTAAGGGGCCTTCCCTTTGAAAAGGACAGTGGCCCTGCTAAACAACTTAACAGCCAGGGAGGGGAGGCCACAGGAGAACAAAAACAAAATGGAGTATGGGGACAGCTGTAAGAAACAAAATGGAATAGGGGGATAGCTGTAACAGACAGGGGCATCATTTATTGTTTTCCAGTTTCCAAGGGAAGATTTATGGGCCTGAGCTTTAAGTTCCCAAGCCAGTCACTGTTTAATTATATTAATTAAGTTTGCATTTTCCCCTATTCCTACCAATTTTCTGTACCTTTACCCGGAATACACTTACCTTTGTTTATGTCAAATCACCTTGCCTTCTTTTTATTTTGTTTACACCATACAAGAAGGGAGGCTAAATCCACAGGTGATAGATATAGGAGGGAGTTGAGTTTGTATCTTCTGAGAAAAGGGGTTTTCTTGTCCTATTTCTCCCCTACCATTTCTAAAGTTTTCCTTTGAAGTGTTCCCTTATTCCCCTTAAGGTAACAAGAGGAACACTTCCTTCCAGAGATGGGAAGTGACAGCGGGACTCTATTCCCAGTCTCCCTGGCTCCGAGTGTGACCTGTTGTAGTGACTAACGGATTTGCTACTTGTCCCCCATTCAAAGACAATAACACATCTCTGTGTTGGCAATCATGAGTTAGATCTTATCAGCACCCCTCTGTCTCCCACAGCCATCAGGTGTTCCTTGGATTATGGAGGCTTGGACGGTAACAGGACTGGAATTTGTTACTGGCTCACTGAATGTTTCTAGCCAATGAGGGTCTCAGTCTATCCTCAGAGGCCCACATTCCCAGACACTAAAGATCAGGGTGGATTAATTTCATTCAAAATGTTTTGTATTTGTATTTTTGAGTTTTTTTTCCTAATGAAAGATTGATTCTCATGAAATTCTTAGTGATGACCAATGACAGAACACGGAGCAATGGTCTCAAGTTGCACTGTGGAAGGCTTAGTTTGGATATTACGAAAAAACTTTTTCACGAGGAGGGTGGTGAAGCACTGGAATGGGTTACCTAGGGAGATGGTGCAATCTCCATCCATATAAGTTTTTAAAGGTCAGCTTGACAAAGCCCTGGCTGGGATAATTAAGTTGGGGTTGGTCCTGCTTTGAGCAATGGGGGTGGACTAGATGACCTCCTGAGATCTCTTCCAGCCCTATTCTTCTACGATTCTAGGAATAGGTAAGCATTAAAACATGCAGGTTTTGCAGGATACATAAGAACAAAAAGGTTAACTGAAATATTTTTAAAAAAAATTTCAAACAAACTGAGGTAAAGCAATATCTCTAGTTCGTTCATTGAACTGATTGTTCCTGGTCATAAACGTCCTTCCAGATTTTACAAGTAGTAGTTCACATTTCCTCCTATCTAGCCTTTATTCATTTATTACAAGAAGAAAAGAAGCCTTCATCCTTTTTCAACTCCCAATCAGTTTCTTAAATTTGAATCACGTAGCTTCATCAACTGAAATGAAGAAAATATTATTTCTGCGCCTGCCCAAGAGACTATTGCTGCCAAAATCTGGCTATTTTAACAACTTCTGGATCCCCAGGTGCTTAAGCAATGACTTCCAACAGTTCAGTGGTTTGATGTTCTCTGACACGTGGCAGCAAACATGAATTTCTTCATATATTTATTTAATTTAAATTAGTTTAATAGGCTAGAGCAACTATAGGCATTAATATAGCTTGTCATAGTTTCACATTTTTTACCTGACAGCTTTGTTAAAAAAAACAAAAACTGTTTTTAAATTTACATTTCAAAAATCCCATTTAATTTTTTTTTTAAATCCCTTTTGGGGCGGGGTTGGTTTTGAAAAAGCCATTGATTGATATTTGCCTTGATTTTAGAAGAACTACTTCATTCGAGAGTATCATAAACTGCTCCTATTCTATTCAAGCAGAGGAGGTAGCAAAATTAATCACATCAGTAATTTGTTGTGCCTTATTTCCTCAGTCTTAAACAAACAAGTATCAGAAACTCTAGCTACTCTTCTTTATGTAGGCCCAGCTAAGAAGTGGTAGAAGGGGCAGGAATGCTGTGTCCATCCCTGAACCAGTATTAATTGCACAGGATATTGCCACAAAACCTACATTTTATTGCCAAATTGTGTAAGCCATTCCTCTTCTGCCCTCCTTGGTTTATAAGTTTCAAATCTACAAAACCTTCCCCTTGACAGTCGCTGCCCAGGTGGTGCTGTAGGTAGAGGAACCTGAGCAGTAACACTGTGAAACCAGAGGTAACTCAGCCATCTGTCACTCACTAACCCTGAGCATAAACCCGAAGCCTGGGGCCTGCCTTGGGCATTGCTCCCGCTGAAACCTGCAGGTTCATTTACTGACTTATGCAAATCATCTGTGGAGAGTTAGCGCTCACTGGCTGAATTCACTCTCAAGTAACAATGCCCTTCAGCTTACAGCACCAATATAAGAGGCACAGTGTAGAAATCAGGCTTTTCTGGTGGTATTATTTTCCAATTGTCACCAAAATCAACAAGGTTCTTCCCACTGATGCCTAGAAATTCCATGAAATTTTGGAATCAAATGGATGTAGCCTTCAAAAATTATGGCCTTATAGACAGACAAAGAAATGCCATTGAATTGAGCCTTAGACTTCACTGCACTCAGCCAAGAGCGCCTGAGTCTCCTCCCTATGAACTCAGCAATAGCCCCACACTTGGCCAATCAGTGTGGAGATTCTCAGGCCTGTAGGATGAGCATCCTCAACAGATGGGCAAAAGCCAGCACTAGTCACCACAGGAGATTAGTATAGTGGAGATCACCATCAGTGCACAATTCCAGCCCCACCTCTTTGTGAGGGCCTCCGACAATGATAGCTGGAGCACAGCCCCACCCTTCCCAGGAAGAAGAGCAGCAGAAAGAAATGGGAGAAAAGCGAAGATGAGACAAGAGGGAAGGGTGGAGAGGGAAGCTGTTTATGTTTATGTTTATCATACCAGGACTTTTGCTCTTCCTGAGCATCCTTTAGGTTTTCTTTAGCAAGGGCTAAAGAGTGTCAGAGGGTGCTTTGTAGGTTGCTTACAAAGTATAGAATGTTAGTTTCTGGAGAAGGCCTAAACCCCTCCCATTGCTGCTTCACCAACTGTAATGGCCCCTTAACTTCATGGCCTTACGCAAGTTCGAATGGTGAAATCCCTAAACTGGGATGTGGTACCGCCCTGTAGGCAAAAAGCAACTGCTGCAACACTAGGTCCCAATCATTGGCGTGTTCATTTATGAATTTACGTATCATGGCCCCCAAAGGTCCATTAAACCTCTCCACCAGGCCATTGGTTTGATGGTGGTAAGGGGTGGCAACCAAGTGATTCACCCCATGAGTTTCCAACAGGTTTATCATGGTCTCCGTCAGGAAATTAGTTCCCGAATCTGTAACGATGTCGGTGGGCCAACCTACCCTGGCAAAAATGTCTGCTAAGGCCTGGCACACAGTTTTACCCCTGATGTTGCTTAAAGCTATTGCTTCCAGCCATCGGGTAGCAAAATCCATGAAAGTCAGTATGTACTGCTTTCCTCTGGGGGTCTTCTTTGGGAAAGGAGCCAGAATATCCACAGTTACTCACTGAAATGGGACTTCAGTTATGGGGAGTGGCTGGAGAGGGGCTTTGACTTGGTCTTGGGGCTTTCCCACTCGTTGGCACACCTCACAAGACTGTACATGATTAGCAACATCCTTGCCCATTCCCTCCCAGTGGAAGGACTTCCCCAAATGGTCTTTGGTTTTATTCACCCCAGAATGGCCGCTGGGATGATCATGAGCTAAGCTCAAGAGCTTTACCCGGTACTTATGTGGAACTACCAATTGTCTTTGAGAATGCCAGTTTTCCTGGTATCCCCCAGAAAGAGTTTCCTTGTATAAAAGTCCTTGTTCTACAACAAACCGGGATCAGTTAGAAGAGCTGAAAGGCAGTGGGGTGTTCCGTGCCGCCACCCAAGCTTTCTGAAGGTTGTTATCTGCTTCCTGCTCAGCCTGGAACTGTTCCCTTGATGCTGGAGACATCAGTTCCTCCTTGGACTGTGGACTTGGACATGGTCCCTCTGGAAGCGATGAAGGCGATGAGGTTGTTTTCATTGATGGTGAACTGCTCTCCGCTGGTGCAGTATGTGATATTTCAGTCTCTGGTTGAGCCTGTTTGGTAGGGTTATCTGCTGCTTCTGTCAGTTCAGGCCCACTGGTGCCCTCTGGCTTTGGAGTTGTAGATGGGTTTGCAAGCGCTGGAGTCAGTGCTGGCAACGGTCCTGGTGCTGGTTGCTTTGTCACTTCCGGTTCTGCGACGGGGTTTGGCTGGGTCTCTGAAACTGAATCCACTACGGCTGTTGCAGTCATTGGCAGGGGATCCGGTTCCACCACTTCTGTCTGGGTCTCTGGTAACACAGACGGGGCCCTAGTGGAAATCTCAGGAACAGGGATGGATGTGAAAGCTTGCTTAGCCTGGCTGCGTGTGACCATTCCCACCCTCTTGGCTAGCTTCACATGATTGGCCAAGTCTTTCCCCAGTAGCATGGGGATGGGATTATTGTCATAGATGGCAAAAGTCCACATTCCTGACCAGCCCTTGTACTGGACAGGCAACTTCCCTGTAGGCAAACTTAAAGATTTTGACATGAATGGGTGAATTGTCACTTGGGCCTCTGTGTTGATGAATTGGGGATCCACTATGGATTGGTGGATAGCTGACACTTGTGCCCCAGTGTCCCTCCACACAATAACCTTCTTTCCGCCCACTCTCGAGGTTTCCCTTTGCTCTGAGGGTGTTTAAGAGGCATTTGGGCCTGGGGATCTTTGGTGTGATTGTGGTGTAATGAACTGTAATTGGCTGGGGTTCTTGGGGCAGTGGGCCTTTATATGTCCCAGTTCATTACATTTAAAACATCTCCCAGCTGACTGATCACTGGGCCGAGATGGGTTGTTGGAGACTGGTGAGGTGGGACAATAAGGTGTCTGGGCCTTTCCTTGGGTTGTACGTAGGTTTGCCCCAGTGACAGGGTTTGGTTTTGGTTTGCCACCTCTGATATTCACTCCAATTGCTAGTAGTTTTTTTTCTTTTCTGCCACTTCCACCCATTTGGCTCCAATCTCCCCCGCCTCGGTTACAGTTTTGGGCTTCCCATCTAGGATGTACCTTTCTATTTCCTCAGGAACACCCTCTAAGAACTGCTCCATTTGCATTAGAAAGGACAGAGCTTCCAGAGATTCAGCACTTGCCCCTGATATCCAGGCATCCCAATTCTTTCCAATGTGGTAGGCGTGTCGGGTAAATGACACATCTGGTTTCCACCTTAGGGCTCAGAACCGCTGACGGGAATGCTCAGGTGTTAGCCCCATTCTGATTCTGGCCTTGGTTTGAAAAAGTTTATAATCGTTCATGCGTTCCTTAGGCATTTCAGCCGCCACATCTGCTAAGGGTCCACTGAGCTGTGGCCTCAGCTCTATCATGTACTGGTCTGCTGTACCCAAGGCAGGCCCTTTCGAAATTTTCTAAGAAGGTCTCAGTATCATCACCTGCCTTGTAGGTGGGGAATTTTCTGGGATGGGAAGTAGTACCTGGAGAAGGGTTGTTAGGGTTGGTTGGTAAATCCTGCTTAGCCCTTGCTAATTCCAGTTCATGCTTTCTCTCTCTTTCCCTCTCCTTCATCTCTTTTTCTTTCGCCTCCTTCTCTTTTTGTTTCACTCCATAGCTCTCTTGTGGGCAGTTTCTTCCCTTGCATTATCTGCTTCCAAAATACTAATTTCTAATTGTTTTAGTTCCACTCACCTCTTATGTTCATTTTCTTTCTCTGCTGCTTCCAGTCTGGCCAGCTCTAGTTTATTAGCAGCGTCACTGGTAATCATTTTCCTGCTTTCCTTCCTGGGCCACACCCTTCTGCAGTTCACTGAAACTGGGATGCACTCAGCTCACAGCTGCTTGGTTAACAGAGATTTTCTAACTAGCTATACCCCAGAGGTAGAAAGAAAGAAAAACAATTCAGCTTGTAAATTCCTTTTGCTAGCTGCTTGCTCACAGCTTGAAGCCTTCTCTTAACAAAAACCCTTGTTAAAAAAACTTAACTCTGTCTTCAGGTTGCTTTCTAAGCAGCTAGAAAGGAGAAAAAAATCCTACTGACTTTTGGTTTAAAATGATCCCACCGCTCTGCCATCATGTCAAGGATCC
>CM047479.1:148906218-148928218 GCA_026122505.1 Aldabrachelys gigantea
GGTTTCTTTTGGCTCAATACTCTAATTTGTCTATGTCCCTCTGTATCCTATCCCTACTCTCCAGTGTATCTACCACTCCACCAAGTTTAGTGTCATCTGAAAACTTGCTTAGAGTGCAGTCCATGCCATCTTCCAGATCATTAATGAAGATATTGAAAAAAACTGGCCCCAGGACTGACCCTTGGGGACCTCCACTTGAAACCGGCTGCCAAATAGACATGGTGCCATTGATCACTACCCGTTGAGCCTGACGATCTAGCTAGCTTTCTATCCACTTTATAGTTCATTCATCCCACCCATAATTCTTTAACTTGCTGGCAAGAATACTGTGGGAGACTGTATCAAGAGCTTTGCTTAAATCAAGGAATAACACATCCACTGCTTTCCCCTCATCCACAAAGCCAATTATCTCCTCATAGAAGGCAATTAAGTTAGTCAGGCATGGCTTCCCCTTGGTGAATCTATATTGACTGTTCCTGATCAATTTCCTCTCTTCGAAGTGCTTCAGAATTGATTCCTTGTGGACCTGCTTCATGATTTTTCCAGGGACTGAGATGAAGCTGTCAGAGATAGCAGCCCCTCCAACAGTTTGTAGCCTTATAATAGTTGGCAACCATTAGGAGAATTTGGACACTTCACGGACACAGTAGCCTGAACTTTTGAACTATCTTCCCTTATCAGTTTTGAGGCAATTGAAACTGGTTCTTAGCCAGTTTTTGCTGAGCAGGTTGCAGAAGTGCAGGGTTTGTTAACCATCAATCAAATGCTAGAATGACCGAAGCCTGTGTGTGAGTGTGTATAAAAGAATCTTCGTTTTTGTATAGAGTAGAGTTTTTTGTACCAAGGTAAAAGGCTCTTCTTTCTTCTGCAGAATAAAGCATTTTTTCCTTATCCCTGTCAGGCTGTTATTGGCTCTCAGCTAGGCAGACTGGATATTTTGGTAACAGTTTCTTGTGACACAGATGGGACTCTCCTAGCTAGGACATCGGAATCCGGATGGCTGCAGCGAACTAGGAGTGATGCCACTGGGGTGTTTAGCCCCTTTTCCTCACTTCACCGCAGCCCCTGGGGTTCGTGCTCTGATAAGGTGAGCCCTAATAGGATAAGGAAACGCTATCTGGTTCTGGTTCGCTATCTGGTTCTGGTTCTGTTCTGTTTAATTAACCGCTTACTGTTTTTCTGCTCTGTTCATTTGGGCATTAGGTGTGTGGGTGGAACTGAGACACTGGATTAGACCATAATTCCCTCTGCTCTCTGTGTAATTCTCTGTTTGAGTGTCAGAAGAAAGATGGGTGGCTCTCTGGATAAACCCTCTAAAGATAGCCCTTTGGATTACCTGTTAAGTAAATGGCCCCTACCTGGTCTGCAGAAAGGAATGTCAAAGAGTAACCATTTATTCTTGTCTTCTGGACTCTGGAGCTGCCCTCTCAACTGTTACTGTCAAGCCGAAGAAGGGCAGACCTCTGTGTTTTGTCTTTCAGATAATCAGCGAAAACTGATGCCAGCTGAACAGCATTCAACGTACCATGCATTTACTGGCTCAATAGGAATTATGTTTTGTGTTCTATGTCCTGTCTTGTGGTGTTTGTCTCATGGCCAGAATTGTTGTGTTTAATATTTTCATAAGATAGTCTAGTTTAAAATCAAACAGAAGGGTTTCATTAAAATGCAGATACTTGTTTTATTCAACTTGGAATACAAAGTGTTTGGATAAATCAGGACAATGTGATATACTTAAGTCTAACACATTTATTAAGTAAGAAAAAGAAATTTCATTGGTCAGATTGTTAATTAAAAAAATTGTTATTAAAATTTGCATACCAACAGTCTTTGGAAGCAAGGACATGAAACATTAACCCACTCCCCATATTGTAAATGGAATCCTTCTGGCTATCTCAGATTTCTAGCCAGAGAGCTGGGGATGGTGGAAAGCTATTGGACTAGAGGTTGTATTGAGTGAACTCCTCAAAGCGGGTGTGCTTGTCCTGACTTGTTGCCCCAAAGTTCTGTAATAAATTTATTCTAGTGGAAAGATATATGTGGCATACATTAAATAATAAGACTAATGTATAGTAGTATAATGGCAATGTTTATGTGTTCATTGTTGGTAAAAGGTGTATGAGTGAAGATTCCTTTGTAGGTTAAAAGAAGCCAAGAAGGGAAGAAGGAAAAAGAACAGAATGAATTAACTGGGAAAAAAATAGCTAGAAAGCTCAGTCTAAAGATAAGTCACTAGCCTCATTCAAGGACACTGCTCACAGCTAAGACTTGGCTGACAACCAAGGAAAGGAGCGGGGCTTGAATGAGCCCAAGCAGCTATGAGATCTGCAAAACACTGCCAGGCACTAATGAAATGTGTTAGGTTTCTTTTCTCACATGTAAGGAAGCTCTACCCAAAGACCCTAGCAGCCCTGCCACTCCTTGGAACCAGGAGACTGGATCTATGTAAAGGTCCACCAACAAAAGACTGCTTTGGGTCCCTGCTGAAAAGACCCTTATTAAGTCCTGCTGACTACCAACACCACTATGAAGTACCAAAGACTGACTGCTTGGACCTCATGATTCTCACTGCAAAAAGACCCTTCCACCTCGGGAGGATTCTCCTATTGATGGTTAGCCTATTTCTCCTTCTAGCTCTGCTGTGCCTTCTGTACAGCAGGGAAAAAGGACAAGGTGAAGTGCTAGTAACCTCTCCCTTGTCCACTGACAGATCTACTGTGCTTTTAAATTTTTCTAGAAGAAGCAAAACCATTACAGGGTGATGTGCTGGTAACCTCTCCCCTGCAGGATGCTGAACCACTACTGTTTCGGGGAAGAAGAAGGAACACTCACTCCACTGACATTGCCAAAGTCCAGGAATTCCTGACTAGAAAGGACATTAAGAACTGATCCTGGTGAACAAACAAAGAATTATACACTGGCAGGAAGAAATTTGTGGGACTCATGCTTGGGAATGTGGTATTGATTGGATTTTGGGGTTTATTCTACAGGCTGTGCCTTGTGTTCTGGATAAATCCTTCAGCATATATAGCCCTTCCTAATTGGATTTTAAATGACAAATACCAAAGGCACCTTGTTGCCTCTGCCCCTGCCATCTCCTTCATTACACCCCTCCTGTGCTATTAATGTTAATGCCTTTTGAAAGTACCTGAGAATAGTTAAATAAGAGATGTGATATAGTACTACACCAGGGAGAGATGGTATTGAATATCACTGAGGCTGGGAAGGCATTGCAGTGGGACCTAGTATGTTTAGAAATTTAGGATTTCCTGAATGACAGCTGATGGCCATTCGGAGTGATCTTGAGTACCAGACTTGGCCCACTGCCCTTACATACACATCAGGAGTAACATCTGATCTGTGGTCATGGAGACATACTTGGACACTTTCTGGGTGGAAGTGTGGATATTCACAGTGCTCCTTCCAAGCATTTGGACTAGTTAGGGGGGTGTGGGCTCCCACATACCGAATCCTGATGGGTCCAAGGGGAGGATGCATGTGGGACTATATTCTTCACCGTGACATCTGGGAAATTAGAACACCTGGTATACCTAACTGATTTATAGTCAGTGCCCCTAGAATAACACCTGACATTTTGGATAGGAATAGGGAGTCAATGCACATTTTGGCTGTTAGAACCTCTACAGCTTCAGTGTATACATAAAGTGAAGCCAGGGAAGTTGTCACTGTTCATGATAACGTTTGCTGGGAGGGTAGAGGACAAGGAACTATCCTGACAGGACACTTACCTTTTCAAGCTAATGATAGCTGTGTGTATGTGAAAACCACCACATTGCAAGATATACATTTGAATCTCATTACCACGGCTGGCAATCATATTGTTTACAGGCCTGCAGATAGAATTGTGCAAGCAGCCTTAGGTTCCAGATACTTTTTAATTGGACTAGTTAAGTACCTGAATGGTTTCAAGATTTGCTTTCATTGTTACCAGAGGTTCAAAAAATCTCTGAAGTAAAAGGGCAAATTTATGTTTCTAAATATATATCAAGTTGAAAGAATGGCTTTCATCCAGCTTATGGAATGGTTACTTTATGTACTAGGTATGATGTATTGTGCTTGGTGTCCAAAACTGTACAACAACCCCAACATATTATTGCTATGGGAATGTTAATAGTTGTATTGCTTTAGTTAGCTTAGGATTATGTAGTTGTTGTTGTTGTAAAGGATGTACTAACAGTAATACCTTTCATGTCCATGCTAATCATGCATTGTCATTATATCCAATGAAAACCCCTAAGGTTGAAACATCTGATGCAGAATCTGAAATCCATGGCTTAAGGCAAACAGAGATTTGAAAAGATCTGTTGTACTAGAAGTACAAAAGGGGGCAGTGTGGAAGTACAGAAAGAACTGACAGGGATTTGTAGGGGATCTTAATGCATGACAGTCTCTGTTAGCAAGAGTTAGGCTAAGTGTAACCCTAATAACGCGAGATATGTAGAAGCAAGTTTTGTGTGAGGCGAGCAGAAAAGAACTGTGTGAGATGTTGTTTTGACCTTGTCTAAATAATGTGTCGATAGACTGGTGTCTCTCAGAAGTGAAAATAACAAGATATCAGGATGACCTATGTATAAACAAAATGCAACTTTTGTTTTCCACACTGTATCTCTTGCTCATACCTTTAATTTTGAGGACGTCCTCCCAGACCTTGGGTCATGGTTTACTGGCCTTTTCCATACAATTGTCAAATGAATTATTTTCTTTCTTTTCTTTCTCTGTGTTGTTTGGGTAATGTTGCAATGTACAAAATGTTTGTGTAGTGCTGTTACTAAGGGCTCTACTGTCCGTAGGAGAACACAATATTTCTCCCTCCAGCTTAATCGCAAATTGTGTAACGGGCCTGACAATTTGGATTGTCAGGCCCGAAGGGGGGACTGTCAGAGATAGCAGCCCCCTCAACTGTTTGTAGCCTTATAATAGTTGGCAGCCATTAGGAGAAATTGGACACTTCACAGACACAATAGCCTGAACTTTTGAACTGTCTCCTCTTATCAGTTTTGAGGCAGTTGAAGCTGGTTCTTAGCCGGTTTTTGCTGAGCAGGCTGCAGAAGTGCAGGGTTTGTTAACCACCAATCAAATGCTAGTACGTCCGAAGCCTGTGTGTGAGTGCTGTAAAGGTGCACGGCCAGGGCTCAACACTCCCTGAGGAGGAAGGGAGCCACACCGGCCTCGATACACGTCATCTGAGTCAGCCCCTGTCTTCAGGGCTGAACGACGCTGCGCAGTCGCTTGGGACTCCGGCCTTCTGCTATAGGGCGGGGCAATGGATACAAAGTTAGAGGCTCAGATCCTCATGACTAAGGGGTGAGCAGTCAACAGTTCAGGCGGCTCAAGCCCTTTGGGGCAGGTCCGAGCAGTGGCACAGTTAAAGCGCCCCAGCCCTGGTTTCAGGCGGGGCACCAAACACACAGTTACAATAGCTCAGTCCCTCCTGGCTCAGGATTGAGCAGTCACCAGTTCAGACAGCTCGAGTCCTTTGGGGCAGGACCAAGCAGTGGCACAGTTAAAGGGGCCCAGCCCTTGGTTCGGGCGGGGCACCAAACACACAGTTATAATAGCTCAGTCCCTCCTGGCTCAGGGTCGAGCTGTCACCAGTAGACTTGATGGCCTCCTTAGCCCAGGGAGAGGGGGATTCTGCCACCCGCATACGGGTGGCAGGGGGAACGCAGGCCCACCCACTCCACTGCGTTCAAGCCTGGGGCCCTAGTAGCGGCTATCACCGCTGACGGTCAGTGGGGTTCCTGACCGCAACACACTGACATGTGTTCAGGTATACTAGCAGTCTGACTGGAGTCAGCTGCCCCCGGGCTACTTCCAATTTCCCCCTCTGAGTCTACCTGGTCTGGGGCGTCAGCCCCTGGGAAGTCTAGTAGCATGGGCTCCTCCCGGCCAGGGCTGGGCGGTAGGTCCGGCAGCACCTCTGGGAATTTCGGCCAGGACTGCTCCGGGGGTTCCTCGGGGTAGCAGCAGGGACGGGGCAGCTCCGGCAGCTCCTCGTCGTAGCGGACGTGGGGAAGCTCCGGCCAGTCAGGGCAATGGCCCTGGGCCCCAGCAGTTTCCCAGTCATGAGCACCCTCTGGCAGGTCTGCTCTCGACGGTGGCTGGGCTCCAACTGAGTGCTGACGGACGGCTTTTATACTTCCGGGTCGCATCCTAACCCTCTGAGGGGCGGGCTCACTGCTCTGTGGCCCCGTACCCTTAGGTGTCTGATGGGGCTTGACCCTCCCTGGGGAGGAGGGGAGCCACACCACCTCACTACAGTGTGTATAAAAGATTCTTCGTTTTTGTACAAAGTAGAGTTTTTTGTACCAAGGCTCTCCTTTCTTCTGCAGAATAAAGCATTTTTTCCTTATCCGTGTCAGGCTGTTATTGGCCCTCAGCTAGGCAGACCCGATATTTCGGTAACAAGGCTGATTGGCCTATAGTTTCCTAGATCCTCCATCTTCCCTTTTTTAAAGGTGGGCACTACATTAGCCTTTTTCCAGTTATCTGGGACTTCCCCCAACTGCCATGAGTTTTCAAAAATAATGGCCAATGGCTCTGCAATCACATCCGCCAACTCCTTTAGCACTCTCGGATGCAGCGCATCCAGCCCCATGGACTTGTATTCGTCCCTTTTTTCTAAATTGTCTCAAACGCCTTCTTTCTCCAGAGAGGGCTGGTCACCTTCTCCCCATACTGTGCTCCCCAGTGCAGCAGTCTGGGAGCTGACCTAGTTTGTGAAGACAGGCAAAAAAATCATTGAGCACATTAGCTTTTTCCACATCCTCTGTCACTAGGTTGCCTCCCTCATTCAGTAAGGGGCCCACACTTTCCTTGACTTTCTTCTTGTTGCTAACATACCTGAAGAAACCCTTCTTGTTACTCTTAACATCTATTGCTAACTGAAACTCCAAGTGTGATTTGGCCTTCCTGATTTCATTCCTGCATGCCTGAGGAATATATTTATACTCCTCCCTGGTCATTTGTCCAATCTTCCACTTCTTGTAAGCTTCTCTTTTGCGTTTAAGATCAGCAAGGATTTCACTGTTAAGCCAAGCTGGACGCCTGCCATGTTTACTATTCTTTCTACACCTCAGGATGGTTTTTTCCTGCAATAAGGATTCTTTAAAATACAGCCAGCTCTCCTGGACTCCTTTCCCCCCTCATGTTATTTTCCCAGGGGATCTGCCCATCAGTTCCCTTAGGGAGTCAGAGTCTGCTTTTCTGATGTCCAGGGTCCATATTCTGCTGCCCTCCTTTCTTTCTTGTGTCAGGATCCTGAACTCGACCATCTCATGGTCACTGCCTTCCAGGTTCCCACCCACTTTTGCTTCCCTTACTAATTCTTCCTGGTTTGTGAGCAGCAGGTCTAGAAGAGCTCTGCTCCTAGTTGGTTCCTCCAGAACTTGCACCAGGAAATTGTCCTCTACACTTTCCAAAAACTTCCTGGATTCTCCCTTCAGCTCTCCAGTTCCCCTAGGCCAGAGCTCTGCTCTCATCCCTCTGCAGGAGGCGCCGGGGGAGAGGAGTGAAAGCCCTCTTTCTCTCTGCCCGCAAGGGAGCTTGGAGCAAAGGGACCAGGGCAAGGTCCCTCTATGAGCGCTTTCTGCCTACCTGCTCCAAAATAACAAGGGCCCTGAGGCCAGTCACAAATCTGTCAGCCAGTGGCCTATGGAACGGAGTCCCTTACAGACCCAGGGTGGACCAATTAGCCTGGGGATGAGGAACTTGCAGGACTTTGCAGAATGCTGGGGTCAAAGATCACTTATGTCAAATCCAGAGAGAGTGGTGGCAAATTTGAGCAAGGCAATGCTGCTCTGTATGGCCCTAGCTCTCTCCTGGGTCTTTTTTGGAATGGAGCCAGAAATAGACATGCTGCAGTAGAAGGAGGCAGGGGTGAGGGTCAACGGGCAGACGTACATGCTATACAAACAAGCCTCTCCCCCTCCCCATGGGGCTGAGACTTCGTGCTCAGGGTAGAATAGCTGAGCCCTGGTTGCAGAGCTTGAAAAGGGGGTTCATGACACTGCCCACGTCTTGCTGGGCACAAGCTCATTGTCTCTCCAGGCTGAGACAATGGTCAGTCTTGGGACTGATCTATTTGCTCTGAACCCCTGATCCATGAACTGCATGTCAGGATCAAGGCATATGCCCTGGACTCCCAGACCCCCCAGACCCCGGCTGCAAAGGCCTTGGTAGGATGGACTGAACGGCCATGAGGACAATCCCTCTGGGAACTGCAGTGTCCCTAGGACAGAAGAGCTGATTCCCTGAGGCTCCTCCTTTATCTCAGGATCTCCCTAGAGAGGAGCCAGTGACTTTTCTCAGAGGCCCATATCCTGCATCTCACAGGGGTTTCAGTCTCTCAGTCCCCAGCCAGGCCTGGTTTTCTCTGTTAGTGCTTAATGCAACCGTGCAGAGCTCTGGCTGACAGTCCCAGCTCCTTCCCTTTGCACTGACAGCTCTGGGAAAGTGTGGCCGGCTGGGTCCAAGCTGGAGGACACAATGGAAACATGGCTCTTCTAGTCTGTCCTTCTCAGCCCTTCCACGGACCTAACAGGAAATTCCACCTCAGACTGTCCAATTCTACTCACCTCCAAGAGGTGCTGCAGCTCGTCTAAGGTGGGGGTCTCTGTCAGCAGGCCCCTGAGCATGGTGTCCAGGCTCTGTAAATAGCTCTTGTGCAGAGCCTGCAAGAAGAAGGAGGACCCGTCACTCATGGGACACTGGGCTACACGTGTCAGGAGACAATTAAGAGGGTTCTCCAGGAGCCCTGGCAAGACTCAAAAAACACATCCTGGCCTCTCCCATTCACATCACTCCAGGGACACTTAGCAAGAGTTCATGACCTGATGCCTGATGCCTCTTCAATCCTTGCTCTTAGCAGTCCTCTGTGCTGGGCCTGATACCCAGCAGACTATGGAACAGTCCAACTGCAATGGGTGGGAGGTAGGATCCCCGAGAGAGTCCAGGCAGGAGATCAGAGAATAAGGAGAAGAGGAAAGTCTGGGATCAGCCACAGAGGGGTAACACAATCCCCTCTGGAGGGAAGGGGCCCTCCCTTCCAGTTTATCCAGGCCTGTTCTCAGCTCTGCTCACCCCTGCCCTATGCTCAGCAGCTCCATCAACGTGAGAGAGCAGGGACCAGGGCCTGCTTTTGCTCCTGGAATAGAGAAGTAGGGTTAGGACCTACCTGGAAGTGGGTGGTGTCATTCCCAGTGCCCATGGTAAAGATTCTGTGGACAACAGCCCACAGGATGCGTAATTCCATGTCCAGGGCAAGCGGCGGCTTCAGTTTGCCGGTAGGAGAGAGAAGCCTGTTGTACACTTTGCAGCACCGGTGTGGTGCTGGCTCTGTCATGGACATGACCCCCTCCCCCACAGTGATCCCCTCCCTACGGACACTGTAATGTTACTGGAATGAAATCAACCCCCCAGCCAGGAAAGAGGGGATGTTCCCGCCTCCTCTGCTGAGGGATGGGAACAGCCACAGTTGGGGGTAACCTAACCAGAGGAGGATCTGTGAGTCCCGACTCTGGGCCTGATTAGCACCAGGGTTAGGGCAGCTGGATGGGAGGGTCCTGGTACCTGAGATTGCAAACCATGGCCATGGAGATGGACATGATGGAGCTTGATCAGCTCCTGGGAGACCCCAAGGAAACAAAACTGCGTGTGAGACTCAGGCCCCACAGACCCACAGGCACTTCCCAGGGAAGAGGCCAAAGTGATCTGTAGAAACAGCCAGTGTCACCCCCACCCCCAAACATTGGGCCCCCCATTCCTCCCATCCATCAAACTTCCTTCCCCTTCTCCCACCCAATTCCTCTCATACAATGCCTCCCTCCCCTCCCATCCGGGCTTACAATTCCCCCACTGCCAACTCCCAATCAGTTATCCCCTTCCCTGCCTCTCAGTCCTCAGCCCCAGGAACCCCTGTCCTCTACTTCCCCCTCCGATCCCACTAACTCTTTCTCCTATGTCTGGGTCCCTCGCCCCAGGGGCCGGGCACAGGATCCCACTCATCGCAATGCTCTCCACAAGGGCCGCTTTTGAAATGTGGAGCTCTAGGTTGTCCCACCCCTGTTGCTGTGCTAAGAAACACAGACTCAGGACATCTTGGAGGAAGCAGAGCTGTTTGGCCCTGTCCTCCACCAACTAGGAGTGGGGTGGAGGGAGAGAGAGAGAGCCTGATATATAGTGACCTCCCTGCCCACCCCAAACCAGATGCAGGGCTCAGGACCTTCGTGGGGTTTGATAGAGAAAGTTGCCCCCTTCCCGAAACCAGTGTTGCCCTGCACAGATAGAGGTTGTAACTTGGACAGTGTCTGCAGGGAGCTGACACCTTGGCCTGCGTGGGACAAATGTTTCCATTTTGGGGTGCCAGATAACAGAGATGTGTCCCCCCCATTGGAGGGGGAGGGATTCGATGATACAAGATCCCCATGCCTGGGTGGGGATGGAACAAGGAGCAGGTCTAGGGTGACCAGATGTCTCGATTTTATAGGGACAGTACCGATATTTGGGGCTTTTTTTATATGGGCTCCTATTACCCCCAACCCCCTGTCCCTGGTCACCCTAAGCATAACAGACTCAGTGGCAGTGCAGCTGGGGGATTTTTGTACCTCATCTCTGCCCTGGAGGTGCTGCTTGATGACCCTGATGGTGTCTTGTTCAGGGGACACATCCTTCTCCTCTTCCTCAACCCACTCCAGCTGAGCACTGGGTCTCTCTGCACCAGGGAGGGAAGGAGAAAGGATAATCCCTTCTACTGCTGGGGGGATACAGTGGACAGAGAAGGCTCCATGTTTCCCCCTTCTCTGTAAGGAACCCATTGGCAGTGAGGGCCCCATCCTACCCCTCCCAGAGACGCCTTCAGCCCCATCAGCCTCAGGGCCCCATGGCAGTCAGCCCCCACCCACATGATCAGGGAAGGCTGGAGCTCCCCCAACTCTGTCCAGCATCTCCTACAGAGGGGCATGGCTGTGCCACCCCCACTGATGTTAGTGGCGCTCACATGGGTCAATCTCGGTGCCTTGGCGAGCCGATGGGCACAGGTTGTTACTAGTCCCCCACCTCCCCAGTCCTCCTCCTTTTCCCCGGGTCTCCCCTCACATGCAAAGAGGGAGCCTTTAGCCTCAGGGATGTCAGACCTCACGGAGGAGCTGCTGGCCCCTCGGGAGTAGGTGGAGCTGATGGTGTTTGTCTCCAAGTCGCCCATCTCCTGCTCTGGGCTGGCGGGGGGCCCCTCAGTGGCCAGGGTGGTGGATGGCTCCTGCTGGGCCATGGGGCGCAGCTCCTGGCTCCTCGGCTTCCTCTGAAGGAAGCCCTAGAGCTGCCTTGCCCGGCTCCTGCCCTCTCCTGGGTCCCTCCTCCGTAGCTGTACCTGGGGCCACCTCCATTTGGGCCCAGAAGATGACTCAGGGTCAGCTATGGGAGCTGGTGTCATCCTCCTCCTACAGAATGCCAAGGAACTCCTCTGTTTAGCCTGGCCACAAGCCTCTTCCCCGCCCGTGGGGACAGAGGGGCTGCTCTTCTCCTGGGCAAGCCAGTCGCTGCTTCCCTCTGGCTCTGGGGCCACCTGCCCAGCCTTCCTCCTCAGCATCTGCTTCAGCTGCTCCGTCCTGGAACTGAGTGGGGATCAGCCATGAGTCTGGGTTCAAAGCAGCCTCTCATTAACGGGCCTGTCTGCTCCCCTGCCCACATCGCCTCTGCTGAGGCAATTTCTCCTCCCCACACATCCCACCCCAGGGCACAGGAACCCTCAACCTGGGCAACAAACTTTGACAAAGGACGAGTTGGGAGCCCTATTGGTGGGATATTTCCCCCATATTGGGGATGGCTCTGGAGAGCTCCACTTACTTGTTCAAGATGGGATGGAGCTGGATAGCAGATGCTCAGTGCTGGCCCTTTCTTTATCCTCCTCCTCGCTATCTCTCACCCAAGTGGTCTGGAAAGGGTGCTGCACAATGCCCTGCCAGCAGGGCAGGGGGCAGAAGCCAGGAGATTGAAAGCGGCTGTGAAAACAAGACAATGTTTTATTAAAAGGGGATGGATAAACTCAGGCCAGCAGCCGGGGGTCACAACACTGACTGACGACCAGCAGGACACCTCCCATCTCAAGGTTTCCTAGTACCTCATTCACATTCCCAAAGCGTGACGGCCCAAGGGCTGTAGGGGAGAGTCTCCAGCCCCACTGATGGAAACAGAGGCCTTGGCAGGAGAAGCCGCTGCCTCAGGGTTGCACTGGGAGTCAGGGATGGAGCCGGGGATGCAGCCCAGGAGTCCTTTGTCCAGGCTCCCACCCTAACAACTAGAGTGTTAGGTGTAAGAAGTATAAACTGTTTAATATGTTCAATTAGTTGTTTAATAAGGTGTTTATGAAGTAATGTTAAGTAAATCACTGGCTTTAAAATAAGATCCAATATGGAGTATCTGAGCTATTGACCCTTGGACTCCATCTCTGAGAGTGGATTTGTTTACCATTAAGACACAGGCTCAAGCCAGTCAAAACCAGTTTTTCCCACCAAAACCAGCCCTCAGCATTCCATCTCCTCAGAACTTTTCCCACCACAAAAGTGATATAAGGACGTGTTCAGCACCTGCGCGGGGCTGTCCACCCCAGCAACAGCATGTACACGGTCAGGTCTTCACAGTGCTCCCGAGCTGGAGAGTGAAGAAATCCATCGGTCCCGCAGTGAGATTGAAGAAAACGAGGCCTGTCACCACCATTCCTGCCATCCTGCATTCCTGGTGTCCATTATCCCAGAGGGCCTCCCTGCCAGTGACGAAATCCAACAGTCGTCTGGACTCCCCAGTGCTCCTCCTCAAAGGCTCTAAATCAGCTGGAGAGTGGAACGTCCTGGGCTTCACACCTGTACGTGGTATCCACTGCACCTGAACTGTAGGAAAATGTTTCTCTGTTAGGGCTGTCCCTGCCAGCAGGTATATGGGACCTTGGGGAGCAATTACCACACAGATGGGGTGCAAAATAAACTTTATTAAGAAAATGCCAAAACAGGGAAAATTCAATAGTGAGGGGTATGGGGTTTGTTAAGGTAGACAATTGGGAAGGGGTTTCTTTTAGCAAATAGTATAGGGGGTTTCAATAGTGGGGTACAATACAGTGGGGTACAATACAGTTGGTAACCAATTAATACTGAAGTATAAATGTAACAGGTAGCTAACAATTTCTATATAAAAGGTGTGTCACAGCAGCATATAGCCAACTAACAGTTATGGGAAAAATGTGGTAAGTAACCAACTCTAGGTAAAAATGTGTCACAGTGGTATAAATGTAAAATGTGAGGTGTGTTAGAGAGAAAAAGGGTACCCAATGGGGTTTTATGCTAGACTTCAGTAATACAATTGAGGTTTGGGGGCAACAGGAGAGTGTGGAGGAAGGGATTAAAAAGAAAAGAGAGAGAGAGAGAGAGAGCTTCAGGAGACAGAGAAAGCAGGCAGGCTGCAGGTTTAAACAGCAGAGAGAGCAGGCAGGCTGCAGGTTTAAACAGCAGAGAACAGAGGGAGATTCAAACTTCAGGGGACAGAGAAAGCAGGCAGGCTGCAGGTTTAAACAACAGAGAGAGCAGGCAGGCTGCAGAGAGACTGGCGGGTATGGGGTGACTGGAGAGCTTGGGGCGGGGGCAGCAGGAAGACAGACTTAACCACAACTATACAGAACAGAGCAAAATCTTATCTATGACCTAACTTAACCAAGACTACACAAATTAGCAAGTAACAGAACACAATGCAACAAATTTCTTAAACCTAACTTACAGAGCACAATAGAAACAATTCTCTAAACCTAACTTAACCACAGCTCTGCTGGGTGCTGGTTAAGTCTGGGTGCTGGGGAAAGAGAGATCCAGCAGCTGAAATAATAAAATAAAAGTACAAAGAGTTTCACAGAGGGATTCTTACCAGCCCCAAAGGAAGCAGCAGAGATAAAAGCAGCAAAATCATCAGAAGGCTGGGTACAGTCTCAATAATCAGGAGATCTCTCAGGCAGCAATTCGTTCTTCGTGGGGGGGGTTTTCAAAAAACGGGGGTACGCTCAAAAATAAAACGAGAGCGGAGAAAGGACCCCCCAGAACCCCTGGCTGATCAGACCAGGTAGCAATGCAGGAACCTTTCTGAGGTCTGATCAGAAAATGTCTGGTTTTAAGGGCAAACTTAGGCAGTTTCCCACCAGTACTTTTGATTGGCTCAGAGGCAGGGGACAGAGGAAAAAAAAGGCAGGTAAGCACAGAGACATGTCTGGGCAGAGTCCTGTGCAATAGGTGACTCAGAAGCACATGAGGCCTATGACTCATGCCCAGGACCTTAAAAAGACAATAGGCCTTGCAACTGGACATTGTCCACCCTACACCGAGCCCAGGTTTAACAAGGTGTTAACAGGACTAACCCTTTGAATAGGGCAGTGGTCCCACTTAGCACAAGTGGCCATCCCTTTGAAAAAGGCAATGGCTCTTGGTAAACAACTTTAAGGGGCCTTCCCTTTGAAAAGGACAGTGGCCCTGCTAAACAACTTAACAGCCAGGGAGGGGAGGCCACAGGAGAACAAAAACAAAATGGAGTATGGGGACAGCTGTAAGAAACAAAATGGAATAGGGGGATAGCTGTAACAGACAGGGGCATCATTTATTGTTTTCCAGTTTCCAAGGGAAGATTTATGGGCCTGAGCTTTAAGTTCCCAAGCCAGTCACTGTTTAATTATATTAATTAAGTTTGCATTTTCCCCTATTCCTACCAATTTTCTGTACCTTTACCCGGAATACACTTACCTTTGTTTATGTCAAATCACCTTGCCTTCTTTTTATTTTGTTTACACCATACAAGAAGGGAGGCTAAATCCACAGGTGATAGATATAGGAGGGAGTTGAATTTGTATCTTCTGAGAAAAGGGGTTTTCTTGTCCTATTTCTCCCCTACCATTTCTAAAGTTTTCCTTTGAAGTGTTCCCTTATTCCCCTTAAGGTAACAAGAGGAACACTTCCTTCCAGAGATGGGAAGTGACAGCGGGACTCTATTCCCAGTCTCCCTGGCTCCGAGTGTGACCTGTTGTAGTGACTAACGGATTTGCTACTTGTCCCCCATTCAAAGACAATAACACATCTCTGTGTTGGCAATCATGAGTTAGATCTTATCAGCACCCCTCTGTCTCCCACAGCCATCAGGTGTTCCTTGGATTATGGAGGCTTGGACGGTAACAGGACTGGAATTTGTTACTGGCTCACTGAATGTTTCTAGCCAATGAGGGTCTCAGTCTATCCTCAGAGGCCCACATTCCCAGACACTAAAGATCAGGGTGGATTAATTTCATTCAAAATGTTTTGTATTTGTATTTTTGAGTTTTTTTTCCTAATGAAAGATTGATTCTCATGAAATTCTTAGTGATGACCAATGACAGAACACGGAGCAATGGTCTCAAGTTGCACTGTGGAAGGCTTAGTTTGGATATTACGAAAAAACTTTTTCACGAGGAGGGTGGTGAAGCACTGGAATGGGTTACCTAGGGAGATGGTGCAATCTCCATCCATATAAGTTTTTAAAGGTCAGCTTGACAAAGCCCTGGCTGGGATAATTAAGTTGGGGTTGGTCCTGCTTTGAGCAATGGGGGTGGACTAGATGACCTCCTGAGATCTCTTCCAGCCCTATTCTTCTACGATTCTAGGAATAGGTAAGCATTAAAACATGCAGGTTTTGCAGGATACATAAGAACAAAAAGGTTAACTGAAATATTTTTAAAAAAAATTTCAAACAAACTGAGGTAAAGCAATATCTCTAGTTCGTTCATTGAACTGATTGTTCCTGGTCATAAACGTCCTTCCAGATTTTACAAGTAGTAGTTCACATTTCCTCCTATCTAGCCTTTATTCATTTATTACAAGAAGAAAAGAAGCCTTCATCCTTTTTCAACTCCCAATCAGTTTCTTAAATTTGAATCACGTAGCTTCATCAACTGAAATGAAGAAAATATTATTTCTGCGCCTGCCCAAGAGACTATTGCTGCCAAAATCTGGCTATTTTAACAACTTCTGGATCCCCAGGTGCTTAAGCAATGACTTCCAACAGTTCAGTGGTTTGATGTTCTCTGACACGTGGCAGCAAACATGAATTTCTTCATATATTTATTTAATTTAAATTAGTTTAATAGGCTAGAGCAACTATAGGCATTAATATAGCTTGTCATAGTTTCACATTTTTTACCTGACAGCTTTGTTAAAAAAAACAAAAACTGTTTTTAAATTTACATTTCAAAAATCCCATTTAATTTTTTTTTTAAATCCCTTTTGGGGCGGGGTTGGTTTTGAAAAAGCCATTGATTGATATTTGCCTTGATTTTAGAAGAACTACTTCATTCGAGAGTATCATAAACTGCTCCTATTCTATTCAAGCAGAGGAGGTAGCAAAATTAATCACATCAGTAATTTGTTGTGCCTTATTTCCTCAGTCTTAAACAAACAAGTATCAGAAACTCTAGCTACTCTTCTTTATGTAGGCCCAGCTAAGAAGTGGTAGAAGGGGCAGGAATGCTGTGTCCATCCCTGAACCAGTATTAATTGCACAGGATATTGCCACAAAACCTACATTTTATTGCCAAATTGTGTAAGCCATTCCTCTTCTGCCCTCCTTGGTTTATAAGTTTCAAATCTACAAAACCTTCCCCTTGACAGTCGCTGCCCAGGTGGTGCTGTAGGCAGAGGAACCTGAGCAGTAACACTGTGAAACCAGAGGTAACTCAGCCATCTGTCACTCACTAACCCTGAGCATAAACCCGAAGCCTGGGGCCTGCCTTGGGCATTGCTCCCGCTGAAACCTGCAGGTTCATTTACTGACTTATGCAAATCATCTGTGGAGAGTTAGCGCTCACTGGCTGAATTCACTCTCAAGTAACAATGCCCTTCAGCTTACAGCACCAATATAAGAGGCACAGTGTAGAAATCAGGCTTTTCTGGTGGTATTATTTTCCAATTGTCACCAAAATCAACAAGGTTCTTCCCACTGATGCCTAGAAATTCCATGAAATTTTGGAATCAAATGGATGTAGCCTTCAAAAATTATGGCCTTATAGACAGACAAAGAAATGCCATTGAATTGAGCCTTAGACTTCACTGCACTCAGCCAAGAGCGCCTGAGTCTCCTCCCTATGAACTCAGCAATAGCCCCACACTTGGCCAATCAGTGTGGAGATTCTCAGGCCTGTAGGATGAGCATCCTCAACAGATGGGCAAAAGCCAGCACTAGTCACCACAGGAGATTAGTATAGTGGAGATCACCATCAGTGCACAATTCCAGCCCCACCTCTTTGTGAGGGCCTCCGACAATGATAGCTGGAGCACAGCCCCACCCTTCCCAGGAAGAAGAGCAGCAGAAAGAAATGGGAGAAAAGCGAAGATGAGACAAGAGGGAAGGGTGGAGAGGGAAGCTGTTTATGTTTATGTTTATCATACCAGGACTTTTGCTCTTCCTGAGCATCCTTTAGGTTTTCTTTAGCAAGGGCTAAAGAGTGTCAGAGGGTGCTTTGTAGGTTGCTTACAAAGTATAGAATGTTAGTTTCTGGAGAAGGCCTAAACCCCTCCCATTGCTGCTTCACCAACTGTAATGGCCCCTTAACTTCATGGCCTTACGCAAGTTCGAATGGTGAAATCCCTAAACTGGGATGTGGTACCGCCCTGTAGGCAAAAAGCAACTGCTGCAACACTAGGTCCCAATCATTGGCGTGTTCATTTATGAATTTACGTATCATGGCCCCCAAAGGTCCATTAAACCTCTCCACCAGGCCATTGGTTTGATGGTGGTAAGGGGTGGCAACCAAGTGATTCACCCCATGAGTTTCCAACAGGTTTATCATGGTCTCCGTCAGGAAATTAGTTCCCGAATCTGTAACGATGTCGGTGGGCCAACCTACCCTGGCAAAAATGTCTGCTAAGGCCTGGCACACAGTTTTACCCCTGATGTTGCTTAAAGCTATTGCTTCCAGCCATCGGGTAGCAAAATCCATGAAAGTCAGTATGTACTGCTTTCCTCTGGGGGTCTTCTTTGGGAAAGGAGCCAGAATATCCACAGTTACTCACTGAAATGGGACTTCAGTTATGGGGAGTGGCTGGAGAGGGGCTTTGACTTGGTCTTGGGGCTTTCCCACTCGTTGGCACACCTCACAAGACTGTACATGATTAGCAACATCCTTGCCCATTCCCTCCCAGTGGAAGGACTTCCCCAAATGGTCTTTGGTTTTATTCACCCCAGAATGGCCGCTGGGATGATCATGAGCTAAGCTCAAGAGCTTTACCCGGTACTTATGTGGAACTACCAATTGTCTTTGAGAATGCCAGTTTTCCTGGTATCCCCCAGAAAGAGTTTCCTTGTATAAAAGTCCTTGTTCTACAACAAACCGGGATCAGTTAGAAGAGCTGAAAGGCAGTGGGGTGTTCCGTGCCGCCACCCAAGCTTTCTGAAGGTTGTTATCTGCTTCCTGCTCAGCCTGGAACTGTTCCCTTGATGCTGGAGACATCAGTTCCTCCTTGGACTGTGGACTTGGACATGGTCCCTCTGGAAGCGATGAAGGCGATGAGGTTGTTTTCATTGATGGTGAACTGCTCTCCGCTGGTGCAGTATGTGATATTTCAGTCTCTGGTTGAGCCTGTTTGGTAGGGTTATCTGCTGCTTCTGCCAGTTCAGGCCCACTGGTGCCCTCTGGCTTTGGAGTTGTAGATGGGTTTGCAAGCGCTGGAGTCAGTGCTGGCAACGGTCCTGGTGCTGGTTGCTTTGTCACTTCCGGTTCTGCGACGGGGTTTGGCTGGGTCTCTGAAACTGAATCCACTACGGCTGTTGCAGTCATTGGCAGGGGATCCGGTTCCACCACTTCTGTCTGGGTCTCTGGTAACACAGACGGGGCCCTAGTGGAAATCTCAGGAACAGGGATGGATGTGAAAGCTTGCTTAGCCTGGCTGCGTGTGACCATTCCCACCCTCTTGGCTAGCTTCACATGATTGGCCAAGTCTTTCCCCAGTAGCATGGGGATGGGATTATTGTCATAGATGGCAAAAGTCCACATTCCTGACCAGCCCTTGTACTGGACAGGCAACTTCCCTGTAGGCAAACTTAAAGATTTTGACATGAATGGGTGAATTGTCACTTGGGCCTCTGTGTTGATGAATTGGGGATCCACTATGGATTGGTGGATAGCTGACACTTGTGCCCCAGTGTCCCTCCACACAATAACCTTCTTTCCGCCCACTCTCGAGGTTTCCCTTTGCTCTGAGGGTGTTTAAGAGGCATTTGGGCCTGGGGATCTTTGGTGTGATTGTGTTGTAATGAACTGTAATTGGCTGGGGTTCTTGGGGCAGTGGGCCTTTATATGTCCCAGTTCATTACATTTAAAACATCTCCCAGCTGACTGATCACTGGGCCGAGATGGGTTGTTGGAGACTGGTGAGGTGGGACAATAAGGTGTCTGGGCCTTTCCTTGGGTTGTACGTAGGTTTGCCCCAGTGACAGGGTTTGGTTTTGGTTTGCCACCTCTGATATTCACTCCAATTGCTAGTAGTTTTTTTTCTTTTCTGCCACTTCCACCCATTTGGCTCCAATCTCCCCCGCCTCGGTTACAGTTTTGGGCTTCCCATCTAGGATGTACCTTTCTATTTCCTCAGGAACACCCTCTAAGAACTGCTCCATTTGCATTAGAAAGGACAGAGCTTCCAGAGATTCAGCACTTGCCCCTGATATCCAGGCATCTCAATTCTTTCCAATGTGGTAGGCGTGTCGGGTAAATGACACATCTGGTTTCCACCTTAGGGCTCAGAACCGCTGACGGGAATGCTCAGGTGTTAGCCCCATTCTGATTCTGGCCTTGGTTTGAAAAAGTTTATAATCGTTCATGCGTTCCTTAGGCATTTCAGCCGCCACATCTGCTAAGGGTCCACTGAGCTGTGGCCTCAGCTCTATCATGTACTGGTCTGCTGTACCCAAGGCAGGCCCTTTCGAAATTTTCTAAGAAGGTCTCAGTATCATCACCTGCCTTGTAGGTGGGGAATTTTCTGGGATGGGAAGTAGTACCTGGAGAAGGGTTGTTAGGGTTGGTTGGTAAATCCTGCTTAGCCCTTGCTAATTCCAGTTCATGCTTTCTCTCTCTTTCCCTCTCCTTCATCTCTTTTTCTTTCGCCTCCTTCTCTTTTTGTTTCACTCCATAGCTCTCTTGTGGGCAGTTTCTTCCCTTGCATTATCTGCTTCCAAAATACTAATTTCTAATTGTTTTAGTTCCACTCACCTCTTATGTTCATTTTCTTTCTCTGCTGCTTCCAGTCTGGCCAGCTCTAGTTTATTAGCAGCGTCACTGGTAATCATTTTCCTGCTTTCCTTCCTGGGCCACACCCTTCTGCAGTTCACTGAAACTGGGATGCACTCAGCTCACAGCTGCTTGGTTAACAGAGATTTTCTAACTAGCTATACCCCAGAGGTAGAAAGAAAGAAAAACAATTCAGCTTGTAAATTCCTTTTGCTAGCTGCTTGCTCACAGCTTGAAGCCTTCTCTTAACAAAAACCCTTGTTAAAAAAACTTAACTCTGTCTTCAGGTTGCTTTCTAAGCAGCTAGAAAGGAGAAAAAAATCCTACTGACTTTTGGTTTAAAATGATCCCACCGCTCTGCCATCATGTCAAGGATCCTCCCCCACTCTGAACTTTAGGGTACAGATGTGGGGACCTGAATAAACTCTTCTAAGCTTAACTACCAGCTTAGATTTGGGTTCGCTGCCAACATCCATATTTCTCAGTCTGGAACACCCACTTTCCTCCCAAAACCTACCCCTCCTTGGGTAGCCTTGAGAAGCTTTTTCACCAAGTTCCTGGTGAACACCGATCCAACCCATTGGATCTTAACACAAGGAGAATTTAACCATCCCCCCTCCTTTCCCCCACCAATTCCTGGTGAGTCCAGATCCAATCCCCTTGGATCTTAAAACAAGGAAAAATCAATCAGGTTCTTAAAAAGAAAGCTTTTAATTAAAGAAAGAAAGGTGAAAACCCTCTGTGTAAAATCAGGATGGAAAATACTTTACAGGGTAATCAGACTCATATAGCTCAGAGGAACCCCCTCTAGCCTTAGGTTCAAAGTTACAGTAAACAGAGGTAAAATTCTCTCAGCAAAAAGGAACATTTACAAGTTGAGAAAACAAAAATAAGACTAACACGCCTTGCCTGGCAGTTACTTAAGAATTTGAAATATGAGAGACTGGTTCAGAAAGTTTTGGAGAGCCTGGATTGGTGTCTGGTCCCTCTTAGTCCCAAGAGCGAACAACCCCCAATACAAAGAGCACAAACAAAAGACTTTCCCCCACCAAAATCTGAAAGTATTTTGTCCCCTTATTGGTCCTTTCGGTCAAGTGTCAGCGAGGTTTCCTGAGCTTTTTAACCCTTTTCAGGTAAAAGGATTTTGGTGTCTCTGGCCATGGAGGGTTTATAGTATTGTACACAGGAGGGCTGTTACCCTTCCCTTCATAGTTATGAGAGAAGCAAAAAGGGACAAATTTTAAATGCCCCCAACCTGTCACAGATTTATAAATTCCAAGTCCAGAAGGAACCACTGTGGTCTGATTTTCTGTTTCACATCAGCTGTAGAATGTCCCTTAGAATAATTCCCAAGAGAATTGGAGGAGATTTTTTAGAAAACCACCCAATGTTGATTTTAAAAAACGCCAGTTGTGGAGGATCCAGCACAACCCTGACTATTAAATATGCTCTTCTTATTTCCACTGTGAATTAGTTTAGGCTTCAGTTTGCAGCCATTGTCTGCTCATAACCTCTATCTGCTCAAGTGAAGAGCCCATTAGTAAATATTTGTTCCCATAGGCTCACCACTTAACCTTCTCTTTGATTGAGCTCCTGTAGTCTGTCAGGACAATGGATGTTTTCTAATCCTTTCATCATTTATGTGAACCCTGTCCAATTTATCAGCATCTGTCTCAGACTGTGGACACCAGAAGTGGACACAATATTCCA